>JALPQI010004466.1:0-61958 GCA_025490895.1 Thaumatotibia leucotreta
GTTCGTAGTAGGTCGGCCCTATTACTCGTGGATTCTTAGCGTGAAGTACTGTGCGTCGCGGTACTATCCTCAATTTACCAGAGCTACGAAGGGTCTTTCCTACAACCTCCACTCGCTTGAACTCTGACAGGTTCCTTCTTACGTACATAATGACTTCATAAATGTAGTGCGAGTAGTGAGTCATTATCCTGTGTTCGACAAACAGCGCTTTGCAGGATTGCCTTTGGTTTAGGCCAAACATTGCGCGCAATGCCCGCTTCTGCATGAGCATGACTCTACCAGCATCGGTCGAGTTGCCCCACAGGACCACGCCATATGTCATGAGCGAGTGGAAGTTGGAGAAATACACCTGCCTCAATGCTTCATGGGACACCAGTGGTTTAAGTTTGCGTAGTGCAAACATCGCTCCACCCAGCCTGTTACACAAAGAATCCACGTGTGGTTTCCAGCTTAAGGTTGGGTCCAACGTGAAGCCTAGAAATTTACTCTCTTCGCTCATAGGAATGGGAGACTGGATGTTGACGCTTTTGACACGTCTGCCGGAGAACTGCATGACGTTCGATTTGGCTACATTTAGTATCAGTCCGTTTGCCGAGAACCAACATTTGAGTAGCTCGCATGCAGTAGTAATTTATAGATAGATTGATAGTCTTTACTATCGACTAGTCTTCATACTTAAGTTTGCTTACTGCACTCTACTTGCAATTTCTATTGCAACTTGAGCTCTTGTAGTAATGGCAACTTGTTTCTAAATGTCAATTTATATCAAACGTTTCTACTAGATATAACTGGCGACAATCCACTGAGCCTTGTTTTAACAAATAAAGTAGAAGTAAAAGTACTGAACTAGCATACGACATTTTCAAACTTTACATCAAAGTTACATTGATTTTTTATCTTTTCGGTAAATCCACAAGTTTGTAAGGCCCAATACACTTAACTTATTTATAGGAACATGACACGACATACTCATTACTCCAATTGGAGTGAAAGTGCCAATACTCGACACTTTAGTGCCCAATAGATGTCACACATGTATTCGGTCGGCGATGAGCACTGGTACAGTCGACGACTAAGAGATAAGTGGATATATAGTGAAAAAGTAAATACATTTTTGCTTGTAGTCGACTGTACGTACGTATATCTAACACAGTTACAAGGTAGCTACCTCTATGTCTCAATGTAATTTCCAAAGTTATTGTTACGTTCCAAAGGCTCGTTGCCTGGAACTCTTCATAAGTAGATATACTGAAATAGCCACAGGCCCTGAAAACCACAAGTGTGCCACAGACATATATCCAAATGTAAGTATGATTCTGCTAATTGAAACTATGAGAATAATAGTTTGGGAAGTGATAATATGCCTTAAATGTTTCGGCCATATATTACTTAACCCCTCAGTAGCCGTACCATGAGTTGGAAAGTAAAGCATACGTTAGGTTTTACTCGACACGTAGATAATGCATTCTATCGCGCGCACACTGACATATTGGAGGGAGGTTTCCCGCTTAATATCAACTCGATACTTATTTCAATCGTAAAAAATAAAATAATGTTGTTTATAGATGTCTTGTTTTTGATGATACGATGGACACATAAAAACAAACCCTTGTTTTTGTCTTGAAGAATCTATGTCAAGCATCATCCTTTCAAACTCCTGTAGATGGTAGATGCCGCACACTTCTTATCAACAGGGTGCTTAGACAAGTTGCCAATCGCTAACGCTTAATCGTCAATCGTAAACGAAAGGCAGCTAACTGTCTTTGTCGCACTAATATGAAAGAGTGATAGAGAAGGAAAACTTCGTCACGCTACTAAGCGTTAGCAATTGGCAACTTGGCTAAGTGTACAAACTCCGTACTCTTGGGCAGGGGCTAGACACTTTCTTTGTACGGGTCAATTCCGTTAGATAGCGGTTCCATCTGCTTTGCAGATCCGAAATTAGGCACACATGCACCCTTTGTTTAGCGTACGTGTGTGCGTGCCTATTACTACTACGGGGCTACACGTAATTGTTACCAATAGATGTCACTGTTTGTTCAAATTTATTAAAATATTTAGTATTTTATTAAAATTTACTATTTAGAGGTAGGTATAAAATTAATAAATATTCTTAATAACCAAGGATCGGACAAACGACCGTCATTTCGAAAAAATAACCCTGTTCCGTACAGTAGAGACTTCCTTATCTTATGATGATAAGATTTTTTATTTTATAAAATATTTTTTTAATAACACTTACACAAATTATCAATTTAGGATATCCCCACTTCTTCTTACTTGTATGTACCCTGATTGTGAATTTATGACAAATAAACGACTTAGAATTTTTGATATTGAATTTTGATCTATTGAGTATATAATTATCTTCTTCGGTTACCGCGATAATTATTCATGAAATAAAACGATTGAAACGAATTATATCGCGTATATTAATTAACGTAGTAACGACGTTTCGAACAAGCATGGTGTGCACAAGTATCTAAGAAATATTTGGGATCTCCTAAATAGATACTTTGTGTTCGTATTATTAAAAAAAATACCTTAAATTAATAAAATATCATAAGATAAGGAAGTCTCTACCATACGGAACAGGGTTATGTTTTCAAAATGACGGGCGTTTGTCCGATCCTTGTTAATAACTTAAAGTAGTAATTATTAATTAATAGGTTACCAAAACTTTATTATGTGTGAAATATTGAACGACCACTAATGATGCCATAAAATCTAACAAAAAAACGACCACTAATTTGTCGTTGAAGTCAAGATGAAGTTTGAAAGAGTTTTGGCATTGCACATGTAAACAAGTAGCATGTTTTCTTTGCTTTTCTCCGCTTTTTACGTTGAGTTGAACTTATTCCTCCGTAAAAGTTTCTGTATTTAACTGCTCCGCTGTTTTCTGTTGTGTTAAACATTATCAATTGTGCGAAATAGACGCTTATTTGTTCGCGATATTGACGCTTTTAATTTTGTGTTGTGCTAAAAGCACAATTTTGTGTTATGCTGTTATTTTTGTATTGATTGTGCGAAATAGACGCTTTGTTCGTGATATTGACACTTATATTTTACAAAAATAGAAAATAATGAAAACCATAAAATTTGTGTTTTATTTTGTTCTGTCTATAGGTATATATATAATTTTTTTTGGGTAACGAGTTATTTTATTTTGGTTTTCAAGTGTGTTATATTTTAAAAATGTAGAGAAACTTAAAAACCAGAACAAAATAACTCGTTACTCGGAACTAATCATTAGCAGGCTATGACTGTGTATACATATTAATGGGTGTATACATGATTAGTTCCGGAACGAATTTAAAGATGGTGCTTCAACCATTCATGCAAGAAAATTCCACAAGAGGGCTCTCTTTATCATATTTATTACTTTACTATATGCTCTTGGGTCTCGAAAAGTCGAAATGGAAGCATTAAATCAAATATTGAGTTTAATAACAAACAGACGTATATACAATCGTAATGCTGAACTCTCCACACAAATCTCAATGAAGCAGTGGACGTCTTCTCAATTCCCCCTCGGGGATTGGGGATGCTGGTCGGCACTGCAGCGGTATGAACAAAAAAAACAGTCTTATTCCGTAAATCTACAGTGAACCGTGTTAGTCAGTTCACCATTAGAACAGCGCCATCTCTCGGGGCATTGGGCAAACAAATTTGTATGAACTAAGTGCGCAGGTTGTACACTAAGCATCCTGGTGCATTTGCGCGATCTAGTACATATGTCTGTGCAACAAATTGGCGAGTTAGTTGGTAGTTGTGAATTTGAAATGCAGGCAGGTGCACGGCCACCCGAGGGACCTCTTTGCGTGTTTGGTTTGCTTTGTCATATCTGTTTGCAGCTAAATATTCATGGACATAGTAAGTTTTGAAACGGGACTGTTTGTTATTGTTTTTAGTCATTAATTCTAACTATATTTCGTTTTTAGGGTTCCGTAGCCAAATGGCAAAAACGGAACCCTTATAGATTCGTCATGTCCGTCTGTCCGTCTGCCCGTCTGTCACAGCCGATTTACTCGGAAATTATAAATGCTACAGTAACGAAATTTGGTAAGGATATGTGTTGTGTGAACCGCTACAGGATTATGATACAAAATTGTAAAAAAACCATTGGGGTGGGGGCTCTCCATACATGTAACTGAGAGATAGAAAATTTTTTTTAGTTGTATATAAGCGTGTGGGGTATTAATAGAAAGGTCTTTGAAAATGATATAAAGAATTATAAATCTCATTTTTATTTAAGCAAATCGTTTTCGAGATATCAGCTCTCTTATAAGTCTGAAAAATGTGTCCCCTCCCTATTTTTTAAACTACGCGATATAAAATTCAAAAAAAAAATGTTATGCACATTAATAAACTCTATCAACGATTTTTGGTTTGATTAAATTATCTCCTATAGTTTTTGAGGTAGGTTGATTTAACTGTTTTTTTTAATTATAAATTGATAATGGTACGGAACCCTTCGCGTGCGAGTCCGACTCGCACTTGGCCGGTTTTTTATTAGAACCAAATATTAAAACGAAAACATAATTTACATATAAAAAATACTCAAAATATAAGAATAAGTATATTTAATTAAATGTTATGGGACATTGTAACACGGTCAATTATGTACACCAGCAATTATATGTTACATAATGAAGGCCACAAAAATAACACAAAAAAAACCTTTGCATAACAACATAACAGTGTGTAGGTAATATACAGTGTGTTGCCATGACCCAGGCATTTACGAAAAATCGGTTATAATACGCATTACTGGCAATCGTTTTCAAGACACACGGGTCTTAATCGCGTTAACTTACGTTTAATTATATCCTAACGTCATGCCCGAAACGTCAGGATATAATTAAACCGAAGTTTACGCGATTAAGACTCGTTTGTCTTTAAAATATGAATAATAATTGTGAAACTTAAAATCAATAGATCGTTTTCAAGTATTAAGAGTTGACAAATATTTATATTAACTGCACATTTAATTTTATTTCCTTCGAACAGTCAATGTAATGCGTGTCCTGCTTAGTTGTCAAACGCTGCTAGTGCGGACTGACAGTGTCAGTGCTAATTAACGATCATTTTGAAGTACATTGCTTCTCACTGAGCCATTTCTTAGAAAAATAATTACCTCTGCAACCATATATAACATGGACGTCTAACGCGAGCTCAAAAATGCCCCCAAAACCAATTGTTCAATTTTCAATTATTGAGTCAAGATGGGCAGGACATAGCGCTTTTCTTAACACCGCGCATATTTCAACATCTCGCAAGACGTTTGACAAATGGTCATAGAATATAGCCAATCAAAACTTTGATGGACCAATCACAACTATTTATAAACGGCGGTCTTAAGTATAGGTTGACATTTAAATTAATTACCGTGATGCACTGAAGAGGGGGTGACACTTGTCAACTAAAATTCAGGACCGTTTTTGAAAGGCAATTTAGTGCGGCGTGTGGCTTCCATCTTTTATTTGTTCGTAGAATTACCTTTAGAATTAGAATTTTTATTTGTTCAAACCTCCTAGACACTGAAGAGTCTTAATAATTATGTTTTAATAAAAAAGTGGGTCAAAGACCATGTTCATTTTGGATGTTGTTGTTGTTAAGCGTACTAATTAATAGATAGCCATCCACATTTGTAATAGAGTGTAATACCGAAATATTCCCCAAATAGGCAATCGAACCATAAGTTTCCCATCTAACCCAATATAACACTAAAGAGTCTTAATAATTATGTTTTAATAAAAAAGTGGGTCAAAGACCATGCTCATTTTGGACGTTTTTGTTGTTAAAGCGCACTAATTAATAGATATCCATCCACATTTATAATAGAGTGTAATACCGAACGATAAGTTTCCCATCTAACCCAATATAACAAAAACCATGAAAGTCCCCATCTGGCCATATGATTAATCCCGTATTCAGTCATAACGTGGACATCGACGGCGACAATTGAATGAGCGACCGGACGACGCGTTCGGCCGAGCAATCCATTATGCAGATTGCTGGTCCGATTGCGGCATTGTCGTCGGCTCGCAGTGCCGGAATTACCCCGGGCCGCAGACCACTTAGCATTCCAGCCGTTGCAGTTGTATGTTATGATAAAGTCTTCGTTCATCCTAATCTACGTGACCAGACTAGAAGACACCTACATCAATGAGCAAATTCAGGGCAGCAATCACCCATTAACCCTTAAATTGGAACTGTACGTCACAATGTACATATTTTTCGACCCAATTTTATATCTGCATTGTAAAAAAGTAACACTAACATCAATTTGTTTAATTATAAAACAAATTGATGTTTTCTAATCATGAATTGATTACAGCGCCCTCTATAGCAAATTCAACGCAACGGAGAGTTGTCGAATTTGCGGACGATTAAGGTAGACACACGTCTTTGAGTGGCTTAAGGTTGTAGTACCTTCGAAATAGACCTTCGAGACGTACCTTCGAGTACAGATGTTCCTAGTGATTAGTTTCACAATACCATTGACTAAATTCGCCGTGATTCCCGGAAGGCAATCCAAAGGAAGTGGGTTCGAATCCCGTGACAACCAGAGTCTTTCGCAGTTGACTTTTTCTATGGTAAGCGTATCTGCTACGATATTGTGGGGCCAATTATATATTTTTTAAGACAGAATTTGCTCGACACAACTACGAGGAGGCTAGAACAACGCGATTTTTTTTTTATTTGCCAATGTAAGGGTTAGCATGTTGGTGAAGGAAACTGAATGTGTGCTAATTTATCCCACCATGTCATTCCCAATACCAAATAAAAAGTTAGATATACTAAGGAATGACGGATTTAACTATTAGTTACCTACATGATTTTTTGTTACATTTTTTATTTTATTTTAAATAGTGTTTTTAAACTTCTCGTAGGAATCACAAGTTGTACTTATTCTTAGAGAAGACCAGCCGGAGAGACAGTCATATTATGATTTTTTTATACAATCTGAAGCTGGTTCGATCGAATTTGGGGATGGAATCCGCCTTTTTTTTAATTCACAACAGAACCATATCCACTAGCGGCCAGGTTAAAGTTTGCAAAATTACGTAGACTAGACATTATTTAAGTAAGAAGTAAGTAAGTAGCAGAGATTTACGAGTAGCTCTGCTTAATGAAAATAAGAAAAAAATGTCTACGTCATGTGATAGGATTTAATTCGTTCATTATAAAAAAAATAAACGTGAGATCTCTCAAGTGTTTTACGGTCCTCGTCGACCCTGATTAGTACACATTATGAGCCCTAAATACACTGGTCAGTGACTCTACTGGACAAAGAACTACTGGTCCGACTCAATAGTCTGTGCCAACACCGAATGAATGCCCGCTTTCCGAGTTCCCACCGGACGCCTCCTCACGATGCATGACACCATCCCGCTCACGCTCGTTGCACGCGACAAGGACCACAACACAGGTGTCGTATGGATATTGCGTTGGATTAACAATTGATTGATGATCGAGGATGAGCGCTGATTGTGAGGGTCCATTTTTCGAGGGTTCACTGTGCGGTGTGCACTCTCAATTGTTTGAGTTGCGTTATTGGTTTTCGGGTTTGGTTACTTTGAGGCTAATCACGCATTGTCGGTTCTACGAAGTTACGTGGCGTAGCTATTGGCTACGTAGCTACGAGCGTAGTTTGAATGTAACTGAGAAACGAGATGATGACAACGACTTTTACTATTATTAATCACTTTAATCAGCTACTATAATAAATAAATAATACATGAATATCTATAACACAAATCAACCCAGTCCCACGACGTATGTTATTAATTACAGGCCTTTAACAATGTATATTGATTTGAACTTTCACGATTATCACTCATATTTTAAAGACAAACGGGTCTTAATCGCGTAAACTTACCTGCGTAACGTTAAAGTGTCTGCCTGCGACCACGGGTGTAACGTCAAGCCCGAAACGTCAGGATAAAATTAAACGTAAGTTTACGCGATTAAGACCAGTTTGTCTTTAACACTTTCGCTACGGTAATTAGTTAACATCGCAATTAACCATACTCGCATCGGGTCGAATAGATCCGATGCCGTCGCGAAGGTGTTAACTATGTATTTTTTTTGCAATCGACTTTTAAGAAAATCTTTGTATATTAGCAAGTTACTTACATCAAATTTATATTGCTATCGCCATTGTTTTCTTTTGTTGTCGTGTTCGGTTCAGATAATCCGTAATCCCTCTAGGGAGCACGCGGCCTATTGTCGACTAAAAGCACCATGTATTTGTCTAAAAATCTACAGGGTGACCTTTTAGATGTGATAAAGAATTATTTTTATTACGTCCAATTTCCCGAAAATGTACATACATTAGTTTTTATGTTAAGATGTAAATTTGAATTAAAAGCATATTTTTAAGAATTTTAACAAATTAATAGAATATTTCCTCGAAAAGTAATTATTATAAATATTTTACAACACAATTTCAAAGCCTAAACGGTCATAATTAATGCTAGATAATGTTCATTTTAAGCGTTTAAATATTATAAAATTCAACAGCGGTGGATTCACTACAGAAAGCTATAATATTATGAAAAAAAAATCGGTTATAAATGCGACTTTACATCAAAATAGCTTTGAAGCATAGAGAACCTTGGTCTGTGCTTTGAAGAAGATTTAATCATGAACAATTTTCTTGGCTCTCGATTAGGGAGTTTCCTTGCTTCCGTAGACATGTAAATCGTAAATAAATAAATATTTAAACTATTAAAATCCGATCTTGTGCAGATAAACTAAAAGGTATAGATGCACGCAAACTGAACAAATATTTATACAGTAACATTATACCTTACTACGTTAACGAGTTTGCACAGGTCCTTATACGTTTTTATTGCACTTCGTATATCTTTTGACCTTGACGTTTCCTTTAGTTTAAACGAACAATTCTTTGTGTTTTTGAGGAAGAAAAACGATCTTATACGACTTATTTCAAGCCAAACAAGCTACTTACATCAAATTTCGCTTGTCTCCGAACGCGTGTTTTCACCTGAGCGAGGGAAGCTCGGTCAATCGCGTACTTTTTCATTAAATACCGTATTCCGAATGTCACCCTGTATGTGGTAATGACACAGCAAAAGCCATTAGTAAGCGTTATTAGTGCCTTTAATCCCTCCATTACGGACAGGTATTGGCTGTGTATGTGCTTTACCAAACACCCTTTTAGTGCTTTACTAACGGGGATAAAATAAAGCTTAACGGTTTAAGAGTCATTTTGGAAATAGCAGCGCTTACTGAAAAAGCGGCAGAGAATACGGGATTGGCTAAATTTATAATGTTTTAGCTACTATGTTGGGAATGAAAGCCGGTTATTTTTTAAACACGTCTTTAATACTTAGCTTTACTTGTAACTATTATCAGACAGTGATTAGAATGGGATTCGAAAGTACTGGTGACATAACAGTGTATAAGTCAATCCAGGATATATTCATATTAGGGATGTAACGGAGGTCTGCTTCCGCTTCTGTTTCTGCGGAACTTCCGTTTTGTTTTACACATCCGCTTCTGTTCTGGTTCTGTTATTTTTAACCCTTAATAAGGCATCAGTGACACCTAAATTTCATTGGCTTTGACGCATATTCAGTGACAGAATAAGTTTCAAAATGAGGTGGTATATATATTACCATTCCCCTTTTAAGGGTTAAAACAGAAGTCATAGCGGATGTCGGAGCCTAGTGCAACGGTGGAACATGAACGGCGTATATCCAAAACCAACAGGTTTCAACCTGTCATTCGCTCATTTCTCCGCTTGCCAGCTCTCTACACCTATCCTTAACGTCTCGTCTACTTAGCTCTCACTCGAGCTACGTTCTTAGATTAAATAGGATGAAATTTTGCACACGCTGATTTCTCATGGTTGACAATACATTAGATGATTAGCTAAGAAATGTCATTACAAATCCAATATGGCGGCCTCCCCAAGCTGACGGATTTTTTTGTTTAGACTCGTTCTGACATATGGGAGCAAGAGCGATGGCCTGCTTAACGTATCAAGTAAAAGGACATTTCTCCGAGCGATTCAACCGACGTTACTTCGGTGGCAGCCTTATCATACAAATCCCGTGAGAATTTTTTTGGATATATTGGTAGACGTAGTTGACAACTACCAAGATATTTTAAAGACAAACGGGTCTTAATCGCGTAAACTTACGTTTAATTATATCCTGACGTTTCGGGCATGACGTTAGTGCGGGTAGTTCGAAAAACCCGCGCAGCTCGAAGGTGTTGATACATTCTCTCGCCAGTCTGCCTGCGACCACGGATGTAACGTCATGCCCGAAACGTCAGGATATAATTAAACGTAAGTTTACGCGATTAAGACCCGTTTGTCTTTAAAATATGAGTGATAATCGTGAAAGTTTAAATCAATAAACTACCAAGATATCCAAAAAAAAGAGATACCCACGGAAATCGGGTAATGATGTTGCCACCGAAGTCACGGTGGTTGAAACGCTCGGAGAAAAGCCCAAAACCTAACGTTACCGATACTTGCAAAGTCATGGACGTCATGGTAATGCTACTAGCATTGTACTCAGTGACGTAACAATAGGATGGCGTTGCTGGCAAAATGCCACGGGCCCCCGACCCAAGAGGGCCCCGGCCCAAGAGGCCGTGAATATAAATTTAAAATTAAACTGAGTACAATGTGACGATTTTTACTGATAGGGCCCCATCAAAATAATTTGCCACAGGCCCCAGATGGTATAGTTACGCCACTGATTGTACTTAGGCGTAAACCTACAAGCCACGTGCATTGGAGTAAGCACACGTAAAGCTTAGCCCCGCCTACTCAATCATTCACAAACGCTATTTGCCTCCGCCCAAAACTCGGCTCATCCTAAATAAACCTGAGACCTGGGGGGTTACCATGACGTACTAATGCGGTTCAGTTTAGGTCGAGAGAAAGGGACAAGGCTATTCGAGTCGTGTATCACTATCCCTTTCCCTGAACCTAAACTGAATCACATTCGTACGTCATGGTAACCCAACTGCCACGTACAGGATGTAACAATAAACATAATCTCCAAATTAAAAATTTAAAAACTTCAACGAATTTTCCAAGATCCTATCATCTGTGGTTTCCATCAATTACCAAAAGTGCCATACATGTACCTATAACATTTGAAGAAATCCCTCGATTTCTCCAAGATCCCATCATCAGACCCCAACTTTGTGCCAATGGGAATATAATGAATATTTAAATCGGTTCACTATTCTCGGAGATGTCAGGTAACATACATATACATACATACAACAAAAAAAAACAGTCGAATTGAGAACCTCCTCCTTTTTTTGAAGTCGGTTAAAAATAGGTGGTCCGCTTAAGGGCCCGTTCAGTACCGTATTCTTATAAGGAACACAAGCCAAGTGCGGGTCGGCCTCGCGCACAACGGGTTCCGTAGCAGCGAATATAAAAATTACAATTAAATCAACTTTTCCTAAAAACTATAGAGATACTTTGATCATATTTATCTGGAGGGAAATTAACCTTTTCATCGCCAAGAACCACTAAAGTGGCCGTGTGTTGTCCTGCTGCTGTTGTTTGAAGTCGTTTCTTATTAATAAATATTTAAATAGTCAAGAAAGAAAAAAGCCTTTCATGCTATTGTGAAATAAAAAATATACTAAAGTAAAAGGAAGATATCACATACTAGGGGCAGCTCTAAATAGGTACCTACTGTTCGTAGTACACTTGTAAAAGGCCTCGTATATGACAGGCCACCGTAATCTACAGCTACCGCTTACTAATGTATAGTTTGTTTGCTACCAACATGAGAATATTAAAAAAAAAGTTTTTTTTATCGTAAACTATTTTTTATTTTCCCAAGGTCGTGAAAATTGTCACAAGGTTTAGAAGGGTTTCATTCATTCCTGACCCGAGGTTTGTCGTAATTTCACTACAATTGTCGTGTTTCTTGAGACAAATTGCAATTTAACATTAAATTAAAAATGTATAAGTAGCAATTTACTGCTGGTTTGTTAAAGTTTTTTCAATAGGTACATTTTATATTGGTGGCGACAGCCAGTCTGATGATAACCGCAGCCTATGGACTCCTATTGCCAGGAGAAACAGTATTTTTACAATTGTCGCACCTGTCACCACAGTGAAACAGGGACCTGGGGGCTATTTCTCAAAACCTTGTCACTTGTAATACAAACGGAAATCTTTATTTAATTGATGATGTCAAAAAGAGACTTCCACTTGCACAAGTTACAAGTTTATGAGAAACGGGCCCCAGGATGCTTAGCCAAGTTGCCAATCGCTAACGCTTAGTAGCGTATCGAAGTTTCCCTCTCTGTCACTCTTTCTTATTAGTGCGACAAAGACAGTTAGCTGCCTTAGGTTTACAATTGACGAGCGATTGGCAACTTGTCTATCCACTCACTTGCTTCATGTAACTTTTGTTACATGTCATCACTCTTATTTTACATAGACATAGAGTCTATCGCAAAAATCAAAGCAAGTGAGTGGCTAAGCACCCAGGGTCGCGTTTTATAAAGTTACAATTTACAATTTTGCTGTTTGCCTCTCTTTCTAGCCAATAAGTGCGTGCGTTAGAGAGGCAAACAGCTAAATTGTAAAATGGAACTTTATAAAACGCGACCCTGGTCACGCGCGTTTGCATTTGTTTCATGGACGCCACGCCACAAGCGTCGCTCCGTCTTCTCAGGGTGCTTCGCCAAGTTGCCAATCGCTAGCGCTTAATCGTCAATCGTAAGCGAAAGGCAGCTAACTGTCTTTGTCGCACTAATATGCAAGAGTGTCAGAGAGGGAAAACTACGATACGCTACTAAGCGCTAGCGATTGGCAACTTGGCTAAGCATCCTGGCCTTCCACTAAGCCTTCCAGATCATAAATCAATTGTTCCATTGTTCAATCTCATTACAGCACCTAATACGTGGCGAGTAAATCTCCAGTGTCCTCGAGAGCCTCAGATTAAGAGCCTTATTGGGCCGTCCATCTTGCCGTGCCGTTTAATACACTATTTTCCAAAGGAAAAGTGTCGTGCTCATAGTTCTACCTATCCTCTACATATATAGAGATTAAACAACTTTAAAAGTAAGATATAACTGCTAATAAGCATGCAGCATTTTCACTGGTAGGTTGTAGGCACACACAGTTAGCGTCAGAAACAAAAGCTTAATTTTAGTCAGTGTTGTAGCGACAAATCAAACGATATATTTAAATAAAAAATCTGTTTTGGTGTTAATTTTATAAACTATAAGCGATATTATAATTATAAGGACGCCAGTAAATAAATTCCTAAAGATATCGTACTTGATTGTCATTAGAAAGAAACCAGACTGTAGTTAAGGTTTTTTAAGATCACGCTCATTAGGTGTCCTTAAAAGTTAAAATGCCCATAAGTTTCAACTACTAAATCAGCTTCAAATCGAGCTTCAAATAAAATTTAGTTGACGCATTCACATTACATCACATTATCAGCCTATGATAGTCCACACATAGACGCATTATGACATAAATGCCCATAATCACCACGGCAAGCGGATTGGCGATCGCAGTAATGTGTCCACTATGATGACGGTGCTGCCCATCATCAATCTTTTATCAAATAATGGTCAGTGACAATTCAATCCTTTAGTCGAATCTTACAACACCCGCAGGAGAATTTGGGGTGGTGACAAATGTTTACTGCCGTCATCACACGGCCAACGGTTGACGCATTAATTAAGCATAATTTATGAATGTTTGTAACTAGGTAAATCTACTTTTTTAGGGTTGCGTAGCCAAAATGGCAAAAACGGAACCCTTATAGATTCGTCATGTCTGTCTGTCCGTCTGTCATAGCCGATTTACTCGGAAACTATAAATGCTACAGTGATGAAATTTGGTAAGAATATGTGTTGTATGGACCGCTACAAAATTATGATACTATATTGTAAAAAAAATAATTGGGGTTGGGGCCCTCCATACATGTAACTTATACTATGTTTTTTTTAGATGTATATAAGTGTGTGAGTATCAATAGAAAGGTCTTTTAAAATGATATACATGACATTTTTATTTAAGCGAACCGTTTTCGAGATATCAGCTGTCAAAGTCTGAAAAATGTGTCCTCCCCCATATTTTTTAAACTACGTGGAAGGTATACAATTCTAAAAAACAAAGTGCGAAAAACACGAAATTCGAAGCGAGTGGCGATGTTTTAAAACACGACCGATAGGGAGCGTTTTAAATCGACACGACACGAGTTACGAATTTCGTTTTTGCACGTGTCTCGTAGTCTCGTACGACGTTTTTTAGTACAGATGGCCCTCCGAAGTTTTGGACCTGACGTAAAATGACCCACTTCTCGCACTAGAGCCTAAAAAGTACACCATCTGTCTGTACTAAAAAAAATATTTTGCAATAGTTTAAGTACCATCATTTTGTATAAAACCAGGTTTACTTATGTGACTGTAACCATGGCAATAATAGACAGAAAACAATTGATTCGCCCAACTGCCATAAACACAGATCGTAACACATAGGTACTTAGTAAGAGAACTTTACTGGCCTACTACCGCGAAAATCGAAAGTCGTAAAATTCGAGAATTTTTCTCTGTCATTCAAAGAAAGGCGTCATTAGAATGAGAGAGACAAAACCTCGAAATTTCTGGATTTCGAAGTTCGCGGTAAGGCCGCTAAGAGTACAGTTTCTAGCCGTAGTTGAGCTTGCAAATAGTGCAATCACGGAGCGGCTCGTTATCTCGGTGCATTGTTTTCCGGTGAAAATGATACCTGATGCAGCGGACTCGGCCGCATATTTAGTTTCAATGTTATTTATGGTTGCCGTTCTGCCTTTATACAAGGTGAAATTTTTATGATTGTTTTCAGTTTAATTGCATGTTCAGTATCGTGGTCCGGTTAGGAAAAAGGAGAAAAAAAAAATTATCTCCCAAATAAATATTGATATTTTATGGAGCAAATTTTAAAGCCAAAAAAAAATCTTCATGTTAGTCAAAAACTATTCTCTTTTACCTAATTGGAAAACGATATTTGAACAAACCCTAAACGGGGAACAATTTTTTAAATTTCACCTTGTATAAATGGTACCTACTTGTTTGATAATTATTATTACGGTATTATTATTACGGTGATAATTACATATTGACCATTTAAAAGCAAAGAACCACTAAAGTGGTCGTGTGTTATCATGAACATAGCTACCACGCCAGCAGTCACTAAAGTGGGTGTGTTTACACTTCAGCCGGTCCATATCCGCGTTATTAGTGAGTACATCAGTACAGGTGTGGTTCGGCTGCAGAGTAAAGGTGCATTCAGACCAAACGAGCATTCGCTATTCTATCCCCCACTCTACGAAATCAACGAATCACGTTTTGTGTAACAATCGAATTTCGTAGAGTAGGGGATAGAATAGCGAATGCTCGTTTGGTCTGAATGCACCTTTAGGGTGCGGCTCGACTAGGGCTGCCAACCATAGTTCACAAATATGCGGTACATTCGCGAATGAATTGCGGGACATGGCTATAAAATGCGGGACGCATGCACCATGCATGCAAATGCATGAAAAAGTGTATCAAGTGATAAAAACCGACGAAGTGCGAGTCGGACTCGCGTACAAAGGGTTCCGTAGCAGTAAATGTAAAAAAATACTATAGGTACACTTTTTACAGATTTTCCTGTAAACTATATCCATAAGGAACTATTTTCTGTAATTATTGCCAAATATTAAGCTCTCTACTCTACTTTCTATGTTATTATTGTTAATTGTTCCCTGAAAAACGGGACAATCGGCGTCCCGCGCGAACCCTTTGCGGGACCCATACTTCGAGGTCCCAGAAACGGGACGTCCCGCATATAGCGGGACGGTTGGCAGCCCTAGGCTCGACTGACGTGACGCGGAGCTGTGCAAAATTGACCAATTACATTCTTTAAATTCGAATTCGAAACACTGTGATGCGGTCTCATTGGCTGAGCTCCCACAGCTCCGCTCCGCTCCGCGTCAGTGGAGCCGCACCCTAACGCCGCGACATCGGCCTAAAGCGATCGGCTTAGCGGAAAACGTATGGTGCTCCCTTTCGTACCCATATCGGCATCCCGCTCCAACTCAAGGATTCGCCTTAGACCAATGTCGTGGCCGCGGCATAAAACGGGGAACCGGCCCACATTAATTGTCTCATATCTCGCAAACTATGTACGTACCGGAAGGCGTAGCGTGGGTAGGCCCCCCACAAAGTGGACTGATGACCTGGTGAAGGTCGCAGGAGTCCGCTGGATGCAGGTGGCGCAGGACCGGTCTTTGTGGCAATCTTTGGACGTCTTTCGGCTGATATGATGATGTAGGTACATGTAATTTCCAATCAGGTACACGAGGTACATGACGGGTACACGCCGCCACTAGAAATCGAGCTTAATCAGGCGTTGTGGTCCGGCTGGAGAGCAACACACTAGACCAGACCCACCAGAGAGTTGCTGTCGAATCTTCATCATCAGCCTATGATAGTCCACTGCTGGACGTAGGCCTCTCCTAATAACGTATGCGTATAAACGCAGAGGTAAATACCCATAATCGCCACGCTTGGCAAGCGGATTGGCGATCGCAGTAATGTGTCCACTATGATGGCGCTGCTGTCCATTATCAATCTTTTATCAAATAATGATCAGTGACACTTGAATCCCTTAGTCGACTCTTACGAGTCTTACGACACCCGGAGTTGGGGTGGTTACAAATGTATTCTTATTGCCGACACCACACGGCAGGTCGAATCTTAGTGTAAGGTAAATGGTGTAACCGTTATAATACAAAGTACAATTTTTTTTACAACAGGTACCAAATAGTACAAATTCATTACTAAATAATGGCAATATGAATCGATCGAATTCAGGATCTGGTCCCGCTATTATAACGGTTACTAAACGGCTCCTCAAGCCAAGGAAATGCGTTACGCATACTCCGTCAACAAAAACAATTGCTATAAAATATTGCAATGAAAAGAATACATCATTTGAGCAAGCATTTATTTTTTACCGAGATACTTATATCTATACTTATTATAACTTTAAGATGGTTGACATTTTTTTCGGGCTATCGTGGTATTTAAGAATTCATATTATACCGGGTGTTACATTAGTCGTGATACAAACTGTGAAAAACCTGTTAACCCGGCGAGAGTGTGGTGAAAAAAAGTTAAACAAAAATAAACGCTAAATATATTGACATAAGTCAAACGCAGGGTATGAGATGCCCTGCCACACTCCCGCCGGGTTAAGATGGTCGTTCTGAACAAGGTTTCCTTCGGGACCCATACGAAAATCTTAATTTTTTTTAAGACTATTACAGTTCGAGTTCATTGTTTCAGACTGATCTCTTACAAATGTGTTTACATAATAATGAAACGAGACTGAAAATCATGAACACTTCTGTACCGATCTGTATGAAAACCGTATATTTTTTTTCGCGACTTTCATATAGGTCCCATAGGAAACCTTGTTCAGAAAAACCATCTTAACAGGTTTTTCACAATTTGTATCACGACTAATGTAACACCCAGTATATAACCTTTAGGGGGTTCGAATGTGGCAGCCTTGTCTTATTCTCGACTGTTATCTAAATTTTGTCTAAAAACTGTATACAAATAAAGGTACACAACCTGCTGTCCACGCAAAAAAAAGCCATTCAACGTAAAATGGGTAGCTAAAGATTTAAATTTTTTACAAGATAACTTTGGACATCATTTTCAGTAACCATAGTTCTACGCCTTAATCCCGCTGGCACAGCGTCGTAGGCGCAATAGAGATTGATAAGAAGACAATATGGCGTTTAAAGTTCAAAAAATACACATTTTTCAAATTCAAAATTCGAAACACTGTGATGCGGTCTCATTGGCCGAGCTCGCACAGCTCTGCTCCGCTCCGCGTCAATGGAGCCGCACCCTAATCCCGGCTTAAACTGTAGCCGTACCATGAGTTGACAAGTAATGAACACGTTAGCGTTAACTCGATACCTAAAGTATATCAGTGCAGCCGTGATAGACTGCTTTACGTATCGAGTAAACGCTAATGGAAACATTATTTTTCAACTCATGGTACGGCTAATCATTTGTTATGATCTTATGATTATTCCGCGTTACTTTTATACCTGGTCAACTCAACCCTACACTATTTTCTTGAAGCTTTGACTAATACGAAAATTCATAGGCTATCCCTGGATGCTGAACCAAGTCGCCAATCGCTAACGCTTGATAGCGTATCGTAGTTTTTCCTCTCCGTCACTCTTTCATATTAGTGCGACAAAGACAGTTTCCCGAGCCTTTCGTTTAAGATTGACGATTAAGCGTTAGCGATTGGCATCTTGGCTAAACACCCTGAACACAACACATTAGACAGGCGGTATCCATACTTCGAAGTTGGGCCCGTAAGCCAGCTTCTTCCGCAGTGTGGCCTCGAAATCCGCGTCGCGCGTGGAGTCGCGCGGCGCTCGAGAATCGCGAGCGTTTTCGCGGGCCACTTCCCGCGCCGCGCGGACGAACTTTGACACATTGGCTACGCTTTCGCGTACTTCTTCTATTTGGATCTGTAAAGATATACAAAATTATGAAGCTTAGGTGATACGGTAAGTAAGGAGTGTCTAAAGAGTAGGTACTCCTTTTGTATGGTTCCCCTAAGTTCTAGCCACTCACTTGCTTTGCATTTTGCGATAGACTCTATGTCTATGTAGAATAAGAGTGATGACATGTAACAAAAGCTACATGAAGATAGACTCTATGTCTATGTAAAATAAGAGTGATGACATGTAACAAAAGCTACATGAAGCAAGTGAGTGGCAAGTAAAGAGACACTTTATTTGATGGATATTCTATAGATATTTGTTGAGTAGTAAAAAAAGTGTGAATTCTAATTTGACGACCACATTTTGCGCATATTATGTTGCTAAGAAACGAATTTCGGTAATCACAGAAAAAACTGCCAATAGTTTGTAAAGATATTTCATCATTGGTATGATTAAAAAAAGTTATTTACTACGTCAATTAATATTTTCTAGCATCCGATATTTAGGCACTGTTGTAAATGTCATCTTCACGGAGAAAATACAAATTAAAATTGTAAATATTTCGTTACAAATAATACTTTATTTAGTTTCAAGAATGTTTGTATTTTTTCTATACGCATTGTAGCATGTTGACATTTTCTAATTAGGAATAAACTTTCAGACCGAATAATACTAATAATGTCTTGGTCAAGATAGTTATAAACTAACTACCCAATAGTCTAGATCTAAGAATAAACTTTTGAGAGTTATAGATTAACCCTTGTTAATACGAGATTAAACCCCATAATTTTTCCGATAGGTTTAACGTTGTTATTTCTTATCTGTCAAATGTTCTTTCTTAGAAATCGACAACTATAATCTAAGTAATAAACAAAGTGCCAATTGCCGTAGGCTTTTCTTTCTACATATCGTAGTGTCTGACCAGCATAACTTGGCATAAGCATTTTTTCGATATTCTGTACATGATAATTTTGTCTATTAATTATCCTGTCATTTAATTTGGTACAGAATTTGTTGCCAGGTGACTTTTTTTAAATGTACCTTATTTTCTTGTGCAAAGTTATGCTGATCAGACTCTAAACTCGGTTCACCCTGTTGTGGCATAATTATTTTATGAATAATTCTTAATGACATAAACCATGTAGTCATAATGGGCTTTGTGCAGAAACTGTTGTGGCAACGTCAGCCTCTGTAGCCTAGTTGGTAGTGACCCTGCCTACGAAGCTGGAGGTTCCGGGTTCGAATCCCGGCGAGGGCAGTATTTGTGTATTTATTTATCACAAATATTTGTTCCTTGGTCATGGTTGTCTATGTATTTAAGTATCTATATGTATGTATCTATTATATATATCGTCGCCTAGTACCCACATCACAAGCCTTAATTGAGCTTACCGTGGGAGTAGGTCGATTTGTGTAAGATGTCCCAAGATATTTATTTATTTATTTATTTATTTATACTCAATTTTAGCATATTTGCATGCAAGGTAAGTTTCGAACATGTGGCTATATGCCAAAAAAAATCAAATCTAATTTCTGTCTTATAGCACTCTAATAATAATATGCCAAGATAGTTTCGGACAAAATAATGTTCGAAATATTGTTAATTATAGTGATGTTTCTGCCTCATTAAGATTATGCCAAAATAGCTAGTCGGTCCATAAGTTCTGTCATAAATATTTTGTCTTATAAAACATTGTAAAAACAACAAATACAAAAAACGTAACCATGTTTTGAAAGCTTATTTAATGGTGATCAAATTGTGTTATAATTGTTTTGAAATGAATATTCACATTTTGTGCCATTCCTTTTAAACTTGAGATTCTCGACCATAGTCAGCACGCGGCCAATTTTTGAAAACATGCTTTACAAAACTGATAGAAAACTAATATTGTAGAAGTATCCGAATCAAACATTTTGGTTTTTTATGTAACCTCTATAATAGGACATCTTTTAAAGCTAGAATGTAGAGGTCTAAGAAGCTCGTACTTCAGATGGTCATATCTAGAAAATTTCGTATTTTACAATCTCGCATAAAAACGCGTAAATTTTAGTGTTCCAAAATAAAGGCATTTGGTAAAACGCGTAAAATAGTTATTTAAGGATAAAAACCAGTTGACTCTTGTACATCAAAATAAAGGTAATAGACCATGATTTGTTACGAAAAGCCATAGAAAACAAAATAAAAATTATATTTAATAGTACCTGTCAGCTTTGTTGACGTCAAAACTTTTATGACAGAACTTTAGGACCGACTAGGTACATTATGCCAAGTCTGTTATGTCCTAAGCGTTTCGGACAAAGAAAATTATGCCAGAATTGCCAGATAGAGGGAACCCTCTAAACTCACCTCATCATTAGGCAGCGTGTGCGGATAGATCCTCACCCACTGGCCCACACGCGCCGGCGCACGCTCCCAGCGCACGCCGTTGCCCCACGAGCATGCGTTGATCATGCGGCGCCGACTCGCCGCCGTCGCGTGCCCGCCGCGCCACGGCTCGTCCTCCGTCGACGGTGTGGCCACACTTGCCGGGGACTGTGACGTAATATTCGTGAGACAACAGAAGCTGTTGGCTTGATTTTTTTCTGATCAGTACCTTATTACTAGATATTGCTATAATCGCCTGTCAAACCCAATCTCAACCCCAGCCTGATTCACTGGATAGTGGATACTTACTACCAATGTACTTATACTGGAACCATATTAGCAGCATTCCATGAAAACATGTCGTAAGCGACACTCTCTTCAATACTTTTGAAAAATGAAATTAGTATGCCGAGTTACAGTATAATAATAACATATTAAGGCTTTAAGATTGACAGTGTTTCCTACCAGTTAGCATATTTTATTAGGGTAGCTACCATAGCGACACGTAAGGGACAAAAAGTAGATGTTTTCATGGAATGCTCCATTATCAAATTAGTTCAATCAATCAATCAAATTTTTATTGATAAAATACAATAATTTTACATGTCACATTGTTTACAACATTATTATTACATACATAAACAGAAAATAACATTATTATCCATACTAATATAGGTACATATAAAAAAAAAATTCTTTCACATTCCTATTTATCTCAATTATTTTTAAATTTTGTGGCCGTGTGGTGACGGCAGTAATCTAAGAATACATTTGTCATCACCCCAACTCTTCACGCGGGTGTCGTAAGAGTCGACTAAGGGATGGAAGTGTCACTGACCATTCTTTGATAGAAGATTACTGATGGGCAGCAGCGTCATCAATGTCATAATAGTGCACACATTACTGCGATCGCCGACCCGTTTGCCCAGCTTGACGATTATGGGCATTTACCTCCTAATGCGTACGCATAGCTAATGAGGAGAGGCCGAGAAAGAGAGGCCTACGTCCAGCAGGGGACTAACATAGGCTGATGATTATTTTTAAATTTGATAATTATGCTCATAGGGATACAAATAACATTTTAAATAATAGGTATAATTTTGATAGGGATACAGTAGAGGCTCATCCACTTTAATAGAAGCCAAATATTTGACTGAAATATCACATTAAAAAATTGTACAAATTTTATTTAATGTAGGTGCGAAGCTTTAATAATGTTGTATGGGGCGTGTGAAAAATAAACATTGTGTTATTTGAAAAATGCGACATCTATGTTCCTGTCTTTGCACTACGGACTCAACCTCTGATTCTGATTCTGTACAGGGCCGGTAACTAACCGGTCGACTAACTCAGTTAACAGCAGTTTCGCTAGATGGCAGTAACATGATAAAGTACGAGTAGTTAGTTATTTTTTGTACAAATACAAAAATAAACAGATAGTTAATTCAAATGAAATTTGAGACGTTGAAAACATGAACTGTAGGGTCGTTACTGTTGTTGTGGGCACCACATTCTAATAGTTTTAAAGTAAGTGTTGAGGCAACAAAAAGGGGGGCTGTTGTCGGTATTGTTGCTATGTGAATCGACATAATCTAATACGTAAACCCCTAATTGGAGTTCGAGGCCAAAGAAACTACGACAGATGCGTTACTGTCAAATCTGTCAAAGTCTCTTATGTCATTGTCAAATAAAGTTTTCAGGTTTCGACAACCTTTTTGTCATTAATGTTTTTTATTTAAAGTAATTCGTAATTAAAACATTACATACCACTGTAATGTTTGTACACCTTTTTGTTTAATATGGCTGTCACAACTAGAATTACCTTAAAAACACGTAAATACCTAAAAACTTTTATTTTCTTTAAACTAACATTGATATGACAGAATTTTATCGTAAAGAACTTAAAATGATAAGAGCCTACGTTTCAAAGCCTATTTTAACCCACTTACGCCTACCAGGTGTTATAACACCGATTTTTTTTCTTTTTTTTTTGGATAGTTGTAGTGTTTTATTGACAATTAATCACTTTATCATAAAAAATCCGGGGGTCACATTTTTTGGTTTCAGGCTTATCTGGGTCTGGGTTAAAAAGAAGTTAAATTACCAGTGAACACAAACGACAGCGTGCCATATTTATTAAGACAGTATGGTTAAATTACTAAGTGAGCCCCTGCCTTATCACGGGTTAAAATTATGGGAAAGAAATTTGGAAAAGTAAAATAATGAGAGTATTTTTTGTATTTTATTTTTTATTTGTCTTCTTTATCACTTATCCTCCTGAGTCCTGGGTAAAAATCGAGTGGCCTCCCATAAAAGCCAAGCAAGAGTGTTTTATAACCAGTCCATCAGTGTTGAGTCCTGAACTTACTGATGCTTATTTTAAGGTTTAAAATGCCTTTGTCAGATTTTTGTTGGAACAAAGTTGGTTATACTATATACTGTAAGAGGTATATTTTAAACATTTTCTTTTACTAATTATTTGGGCGTCATAAAGGCCTCTCGGCTTTTATGTGACTAATTATATGTACAATGTTTTTTTTTATCTGGCGAATATGTGTCATTATGTACGAAATCAGGTGTATCTTTGAAAAATAAAATTTTACGAATACGAAATGTGAACATAAAGCACGCTACAAAGTAATATTTTGGAATTTCCTAAACGTATGCAGAAATAGGGTTTTAATTTATGTGTGGTTAAATTGTTGTACCAAATGTTATTAACACCTGAGGTGATACAAGCGCAATACCAACTTTGTTACTAGTAATTGCGGATAGTTAAATTTTATTAAAATATCTTATATTTACGTGAAAATAAGTAAATAATATTGTTTCTATAAATTAAAAAATTAAAATTACCAATAAATAAGATATCTCAACGCCTGTTCTTAGAAAATAAGGATTTACTAATGTAAGAACATTTTATTACTGTGGCAACATTTTCATACTATCTTTGGCCTCGAACTCCAATTACTGGTATAGGTATAATAAACTGACCTGGCAATCGGATTCCACGAAGCTCCCCGAAGATGTGGAGCTACTGGACGGGCTACCGCTGCTCGCGTCTTTCCTTTTGTCATTGGACTCCTAAAAAATTAAAATTAAAATGTATGTATGTTCGTTGCGATATCAAAATACACCGTGTTTTTATTGATTTCCGTTAAATAGGACAGGTTATTTGGGACATTAATAGAAGTTGCCTAGTATATCGGCTTTTGTTTAATTCGTAAAAAAATTTTTTTTTTCGTTTTCATACATAATAATTGAAATAGCAAGTGTGAGATAACCTTAAGAATAAGATCTCAGGTGACTGACGGCACATGTCAAATTAAGTTTCATTAGGATGTATTAAAGGTTGCAATACACTTGTTCAGTCATTAAACTTATTTTTTTAATAACTCAATAACAGTAAGAGTTAAGGTACTAGTTTCTTAGACAAATTGATTATTTTTGACCTAAATAAGCTTCCCTTTAATTTAACGGAAATCAATAAAAACACGGTGTATAATGATCATCATTATCAGCCTTTTTCATTCCATTGCTGAAATAAAAACCGGCCAAGTGCGAGTCGGACTCGCGCGCAAAGGGTTCCGTACCATTATCAATTTATTATTAAAAAAATACAGTTAAATCAACCTACCTCAAAAACTATAGGAGATAATTTTATCAAACCAAAAATCGTTGATAGAGTTTATTAATGTGCATAACATATATTTTTTTCAGAATTTTATATCGCGTAGTTTAAAAAATAGAGGGGGGGGACACATTTTTCAGACTTTGAGACCTGATATCTCGAAAACGATTTGCTTAAATAAAAACCGGCCAAGTGCGAGTCAGACTCGCGCGCGAAGGGTTCCGTACCATTATCAATTTATAATTAAAAAAATACAGTTAAATCAACCTACCTCAAAAACTATAGGAGATAATTTAATCAAACTAAAAATCGTTGATAGAGTTTATTAATGTGCATAACATATTTTTTTTTTTTATTTTATAGCGCGTAGTTTTAAAAATAGAGGGGGGGGGGACACATTTTTCAGACTTTGAGAGCTGATATCTCGAAAACGATTTGCTTAAATAAAAATGAGATGTATAAACCTTCATATCATTTTCAAAGACCTTTCTATTAATACCCCACATGCTTATATATAACTAAATTTTTTTTTCTATCCCTCAGTTACATGTATGGAGGGCCCCCACCCCAATGGTTTTTTTTACAATTTAGTATCATAATCCTGTAGCGGTTCCTACAACACATATCCTTACCAAATTTCGTTACTATAGCATTTATAGTTTCCGAGTAAATCGTCTGTGACAGACGGACAGACGGACAGACGGACATGACGAATCTATAAGGGTTCCGTTTTTGCCATTTTGGCTACGGAACCCTAAAAACATTAGGTATACCTATGCGTAAAAATAAGATTGTCAGATATGTCGCTACCACTACCTGAGTGTGATTTGTTCGTGACAGGGATTGAGAGACTGGTGTCAGCATGGAAGGGAGTGCTCGAAAGGGAGCAGTATAAATAGTAATTAGTATTAAGTTTTTAATTAGTTAGTAAGTAGCAAGTAGATTAGATTAAGAATCTATGTAACGCTTTGGCGCTAGCTGTAATGTTACGTAATTATGGTTCAATAATAAATAAATAAATGTCATACCGTAATATTAATTGCCGGTGTCGAGGCCGTCCCGCTGAAGCCGAAACAATCAGCTCTTAGCAGGCTTAGCAGCTGTCTGAAATTGCACAATCAATACTTCGTAGATGTTACCGTGTCTTTATTAAGAGAGGGCGCTTGCAACGTCACGCAGTGGATGGGCATCGCTCGTCGCCGCCTCGCTGTACCGCGAGGCCTACCCGAGGCCAGCACTGTCGTGCGAGGCCGCACTGTCTACACTGAGCAGCTGTCTAAATGTTACCGTGTCTTTGTCAAGAGAGGGCGCTTGCAACGTCACGCAGTGGATAGGCATCGCTCGTCGCCGCCTCGCTGTACCGCGAGGCCGACCCGAGGCCCGAGGCCAACACTGTCATGCGAGGCCGCACTGTCTACACTGAGCAGCTGTCTAAATGTTACCGTGTCTTTGTTAAGAGAGGGCCCTTGCAACGTCACACAGTGGATAGGCATCGCTCGTCGCCGCCTCGCTGTACCGCGCGGCCGACCCGGGGCCAACACTGTCGTGCGAGGCCGCACTGTCTACACTGAGCAGCTGTCTAAATGTTACCGTGTCTTTGTTAAGAGAGGGCCCTTGCAACGTCACACAGTGGATAGGCATCGCTCGTCGCCGCCTCGCTGTACCGCGAGGCCGACCCGGGGCCAACACTGTCGTGCGAGGCCGCACTGTCTACACTGAGCAGCTGTCTAAATGTTACCGTGTCTTTGTTAAGAGAGGGCCCTTGCAACGTCACACAGTGGATAGGCATCGCTCGTCGCCGCCTCGCTGTACCGCGAGGCCGACCCGGGGCCAACACTGTCGTGCGAGGCCGCACTGTCAACACTGAGCAGCTGTCTATATGTTACCGTGTCTTTGTCAAGAGAGGGTGTTTGCAACGTCACGCATTGGATAGGCATCGCTCGTCGCCGCCTCGCTGTACCGCGAGGCCTACCCGAGGCCAACACTGTCGTGCGAGGCCGCACTGTCAACACTGAGCAGCTGTCTATATGTTACCGTGTCTTTGTCAAGAGAGGGTGCTTGCAACGTCACGCATTGGATAGGCATCGCTCGTCGCCGCCTCGCTGTACCGCGAGGCCTACCCGAGGCCAACACTGTCGTGCGAGGCCGCACTGTCTACACTGAGCAGCTGTCTAAATGTTACCGTGTCTTTGTCAAGAGAGGGTGCTTGCAACGTCACGCAGTGGATAGGCATCGCTCGTCGCCGACTTGCTGTACCGCGAGGCCTACCCGAGGCCAACACTGTCGTGCGAGGCCGCACTGTCTACACTGAGCAGCTGTCTAAATATTACCGTGTCTTTGTCAAGAGAGGGTGCTTGCAACGTCACGCAGTGGATGGGCATCGCTCGTCGCCGCCTCGCTGTACCGCGAGGCCGACCCGGGGCCAACACTGTCGTGCGAGGCCGCACTGTCCGCACAGAGCTATCGCAGCTCTCTGAAGGTACACTGCAAATTATGACCCTAGTCTTCATTCATCGTAGCTATGGAGTCTTATGAAAAAAGCTAATAAACTCGAGCAACTCTATTGGACTTCCATTTTTAGCCATTTGTATCTGCTCTTTTTTATCCAGCATAATATTTAAACATGCACAATACAGAGGTTATTTTTTTATTTTTTCTTTATATTCGATAAATTTATAAACATAGTAGTGTTACTACTTTAAAAACTCAACTCAAAAAATATTTAACAAGACAATTTGAGTTGGTCCACAAAATATGAAACACTTTTGTCTACCAGATTTTCAACTTTCGATTTCTCTTCGTTTCTTAATGGTTAAATGGAAGAATCCCATAAAGATTTTAGTTCCATTTTGTAAGATTCCTTATTTATAATTTTAACTGTAGGTAATGTAATTAGCATTTTTTTTTGTTTTGTATTGACATGTGTTTTTTTTACATAAAAGATGGATTGAATTTGTATAGCTACATTATTTTCGCACATAACACACCTATTGATATGCGAAGCCGGCGGCCCCTGCAGCAACGAGAGGCCAGTGTTCCGCATGGGCAGGCCGAGTAGATCGAAAAGCTCGTGTAACATCGGCCTCTTCACTGTCACATCGGCCTCGCAGTCCGCCGCTAGCGCTGGTGACAGGTTTACCTAGAACCACGGTTACCAGTCATAATGTTCAGAGTATACGAAACAAGACACTGAAAATACTGAAATTATACAAATTCCAATAAAATTATACAAGAAAAAGTGTTGCCCTTGGGGTGATAAAGATAGTAATACGAAATTTAAAATGTTATCTTTATTGTAGGTATCCGATTATACAAGGTAATTCAATAAATATAAAGCAACCAAATTACACAAAAATTGCATCTAATTATACAATCTGGCAGCCCTGTCTAGAACAGATTATATTTTAAAGACAAACGGGTCTTAATCGCGTAAACTTACGTGTAATTATATCCTGACGTTTCGGGCATGACGTTACACCCGAGGTCGCAGGCAGACTCAGGATAAGGACGTCAGGATATAATTAAATGTAAGTTTACGTGACTAAGACCCGTTTGTCTTTGTACCTTATATGAGTGATAATCGTGAAAGTTTAAATCAATATAGAACACATTATGTTTGATTTATCACTTTGAAATTGTAACCTGGCAATAACACAGTTACAGTAAAATAACAACGGCGAATTTTCATGGTGTTCAGTATCGTACTCGTAAGATGATGATGAATTATGATGGTCACACGTTTACGGTTTATCGTGCTACTCGTCACTAGTACTTGCATACTTGTTAGAACCTGACGGAAATGATGATAAACGATTAAACACTACCACCAAAAGCCTATAGTATCAGCAATAACGTCTTAAACATAAAAACTAAAAGCCATAAAAGTATCTGACAGCAGTATTTGGATTTGGATCTTTCTGATGGTGACTATAGCAGCTACATATTGACAAGGATAATATTTGTAGATGGGATAGTGAACGATGTTCATTAATTCTTATTTGAAAGACTAAGACTTCTCTTCGTACAGTCAAGTGCAAAAATAAGTATCGAAAGAATACGATCATAAATATGTTACGACGTTCTTATTACACAGAATTAGAGTACACTGGGTACACCTTATTTTGTCTTTGACTGTAGTCAACATAGTAGAGCAACATCTTGGCTGACCATAGAGTACAATCGTCGGGTTAAAGGCAGTACCAACTAATTCCTTGAAGTTGGTTCTGACAATTCGTATTACATGCCAATGACATAGAATAGTATTATTTTGCTAAAAGATGTTCCAAAATAGTTGGTTTTGCCTTCAAACCGGCGCAATGGAAACATAATAGGTCCAGAGCAAACCTCCAAAAGCCATGGTTTCAAAGCATCATCAAGCAGCACATCGAAGCCGTAGAACTCGAAGCAGTTCCTCGCCGGAGGGGTCCCAGTGGCCTGGGCCAGGAGGGTCAGGGTCACCAGAGCCCGGATCCGCTGCCACACAAGCCACTCCGTGGCCTCCCAGCGGCCTACCAGGGCGCGGCGGACTTGCTTTAGCGTCCATTTGCAGCCTGGATTGAAATAGGTAGTACATTACGACAAGTGCGAAAAACATGATGGGAGTGTGAATCGACACGAGTTACGAATTTCCTTTTTGCACGTGTCTCGTACGACGTTTTTTAGTGCAGATGGCCCTTCGAAGTTTTGGACCTGACGTAAAATGACCCACTTCTCGCACTAGAGCCTAAAAAGGCACCATCTGTACTAAAAATGTTTTTATTTTTATATTAACCACATCATAAAGGTGGCGCTATATACCTCCCCCAATATTGGGTTTTATGTTGCAGTTTTGTCAAATATTTTCATTTCATTTCATTTTCATTTATTCATAACAAAAAATATTGTGTTGAACATAAACTTAATACAACATTAATCTTAAAATTAGAATTAAATTAAACATGAAGAAATACAACACCAATGAAATAAACAATGTCAACTAAAATATACTAATGCAAATTATGATATTTATAATAATAATAAGTAATTAATTAATCATGTCAACAAAAATTTGAAAAAAATAATAATAACATAATCTTTTAATTATAAAATTATAATCTACTTGTTATTGAATTCTAATCTAATACAAAATCTGATATAGAGTAATAATAATAACATTTATTCAAAAGGTGCTGTTAGAGTCTTGCATTAAAGATTTTATAGTTCATAATAGATTTAAAATCTGTTGGCAGCTGGTTAAATAGGAACACAGCCTGATAGCTAGTAGCGTGCTTCATAATGTTCAGCTGAGGTACAACGTCATATTTGATGTCCTTTCGCCTTGTCGATATATAGTTTTTACTAGCCTTCTGAAGCCAGCCGCCCGTACCATTCGCGAGGAGTGGTTTCGAAAAAAAATTGCGCAATAAAAAAAAACCCCGAAAGTCATTACATCATCATCCTATCTCAGTCCACTGCTGCACGTAGGCCTCTCCTATTAACTATGCGTTTAGCCGTATTAGGCGGTAAACGCCCATAAATGGCACGCTGAGCAAGCGGGTTGGCGGTCGCGTAGTGTGTCGACTTCACTAATGATGAAGCTGCTGCCCAACATCAATCAAATCAAAGAATAGTCAGTGACATTTCTACGAGTATCCCTTAGTCGACTCTTACGACAACGACGACCCGCGGGAAGAGTTGCGTATGTATTTGTCGGGGACGAATAAGCTAAATGTTGTTACTTTTCTGTAGAAATGGTGGTGCCTTTGATCAAAGATATATGTACCTACACAAATGTCAAAGCATGACAACTACAGAGAGTTACAGAGTACCTACAGGTACAGAGAGGAGAGCGCTAAATCGGTCAAAGCTATAAACATGGATAAATTCATCGAATTCAAAGATAGGATAATTCATTGTGCACTTTTACTTAGAGATTGTTTTTTATTATTTTAATTATAAAATAAATTACTTCTTCTTCAGAGTTTACCCCTTAGGGCACTGGTCTCACCTTGAGCTACATATGAGCTATAAATACGAATGAAAGATACGCACTCCCGTGTAAATAAATGACACACGGCGATACTCGCCCAGCTATCAGCTATCACCGCCAGGCGCGTAGTATCGCCGTGTCTGTTTTATTTACACGGGAGTGCGTATCTTTTATTCGTGTTTATAGCCGATAGTTCATAGCTGAGTAGCTCGCGGTGAGACCAGTGCCTTAGTTTACCAGTTTAGTCTTATAATTCCATTAGCACTTCATCATATCATCATCATCATATCAGCCGAAAGACGTCCACTGCTGAACAAAGGCCTCCCCCAAAAAATTGCCACAATGACCGGTCCTGCGCCACCCGCATCCAGCAGCGGACTCCTGCGACCTTCGATCGGTTCTACGCGCAATGTGCCCGGCCCACTGTCACTTCAGTTAAGCGATTCGGAGAGCTAGCATGATCTTAGCATTTCCCACAATAAATTTATAAATAAATAAAAAAAACACTCACCACTACCTATTCTGTCCTTGCACTCAGCGTACCGAGGGCCAGTTTTGTTGAGGGAGGAATTCGTCAAGTGCCTGTACGGGTTGTGGATGTCAGACAACGTGTATTTATCCGTTCCTGGAAGAAAGATCACACATCTAAACTAGGTAGGTACTGGACTAGGTAATGTAAATGTACCTATGTAATACCCATAGGTACACCATATTAAGATCATGGCGAAAATGGGTTGGTGAAAAGTGTATCTAATTCACAGACAATAGAAGTCAGAGTCAGGGTGGCACAAACAAAATTCGATTCGAATCTTAATACGAGAAACAAAACGTCTCAAATATTCCGTAAGTATTAAGTATAGGTAAGTCAATCCTTCCGTTCCGAGACTTGCATACAAAATGTATGGAAAAATTGTAACGCAATCCCAAAACATTATAGGACACTTTTTTCCATTGCTGCTGTGTTTCGGTTTAGGGGTAAGATAGCCGGTATAATTACTGGCATAGATAGAGGCAATCCATCTAAGTCCTCAGGGTAGGCAGCGCATAGGCGAAAGAGCCAAGGATTCCGAGTAGGAAAAATAAAAAAATAACATTAGAAGCAACTTTAAATAAAAATGGCCGTTTGACAGTTGATCCCCTGACCCGAGAGACCACTTAGGTTTTAATAAACTAGTGTAAACGTGATAAAAACCTCGTACGCCAGAAGGATGGTATACCCGACACGAATAGGCACCAGCTAGAAAACAGCCTACTTTTTAACAAAAAAACATTACTTACAACCTTTTAAAATCATAAGGAAAACCACCGAGTTTCAACATCACTGACCGAACTTGATAAAATATTTTTATACAATAACATTATGATGCAACGAATTCTTGGCACTGACTAATTTAGAGTTTGTTAACTGACTAATTTCATGATTCACCTTGGTAAGATAATAAATCGAAGAAAGAAGCTGTAAATAATAAATGAGCATTAATTTGCGCGATGTTTAGATACATCAAATTAACACCTATAAAGACAAATTATAACTAATAACATTACCATATGCTTATCATAAAAATGTCTCTATACCGTGTGTAAATCTAATACGGGCGATAAATTAAACCAGGCATGTAATAAAATTCATCAGTGTCATCATGGATTAAGGTTTTTACAAGTTACACTTAATTACAACCCTACAGATTTTTTTAAATATTTTCGGAGCAGCAATTTAGGTACGAACATTTGTTATTATTGATATGGCAGTTATGTCATCTGCTTTTGAAATTAGCTGTCAGTGTCAACGAGCATTTAACTTGAGTGTGTTGCTCTACATTGCGCGCCGAATTATTTTGTATGGATAATTTTGTTGGTTTGATTTTAAGTAAAAGTTATTTAAATGTACTTACGAGTATTATGTCCTAAACTAACACTGGTTAAGAGCTTCGCCCGTATTTGACTTACACCCTGTATAGTCACTTGTGTACTTCCATACTAAGACGTACAGGACTTAGAAAATCGTAAATCAATGAATATGTATATATGTAGCGCGTAATTTATAGTGTTGGTAATAAATATGTATAACATAAGTGGGCCGTAATTGAGTCCCTAAGTTCCTGACTCGTTCTAACTGTTTACTATACCACTAATTGGAGTTCGAGGCCAACGAAACTACGACAGATGCGTTATTGTCAAATCTGTCAAAGTCTCTTATGTCATTGTCAAATAAAGTTTTCAGGTTTCCACAACCTTTTTGTTATTTAATTTATTTATTTAAAATAATTCCTAATAAAAACATTATATACCCCTGTAATGTTTTTACGCCTTTCTGTTTAATATGGCTGTCACAACTGGGATTTTCTTAAAAACACGTAAATACCTAAAAACTTATCTTTTCTCTTAACTAACATTGATATGACAACATTTTCTTGTAAAGAAAAAAATTAAAATTACCAGTGAACACAAACAAAAAGTTAGATCTCTATGATAATTTAAATGGAGAACTATAAATAAATAAAAAAATACATTTATTACTATAGCACTCCCAAAGAAATTTGTAGGTCAAAGGAATTTTACGAATACGAAATGTGAACATAAAGCACGCTACATGTATTTTTCATCACACTTGCTGTCTAAGCGCGCCATTGCTTGCGCGCGTAGCGGGAGTAATAGAAAAGTGATATTCTCTAGGGAGTAAGAGAAATATCAGTACGTCATTTAATAATATTATGTCTTAAAACTTATGTTTTTGTCGGCAAGTGTGATGAAAAACATTCTATGCATCACGGTAGGTAAGCGGAATACTAACTCGAGTCATAAAAGCCCTCCGCCTAACGGCGTCGGGCTTCTAACACTCTCGTTAGTAATTCCGTACTTACCTCCCTTGATGCACAATGTACTAATTCTGCAATTTTCTAAACGTATGCAGAAATAGGGTTTTAATTTATGTGTAGTTAAATTGCTGTACCAAATGTTATTAACACCTGAGGTGATACCAGCGCAATACCAACTTTGTTACTAATAATTGCGGATAATTCCGTTTTTATTAAAATATCTTATATTTACGTGAAAATAAGTAAATAATATTGTTTCTATAAATTAAAGAATTAAAATTACCAATAAATAAGATATCTGAACGTCTGTTTTTAGAAAATACGGATTTACTATCGTATGAACTTTTCATTGTTGTGGCAATATTTTCGTAGATTCTTTGGCCTCGAACTCCAATTAGTGGTTTAGTGCTTGACATGACAGGTCGATTTATGAGGAAATGGGAGCTGTAATAGTATAAAAAAACATTATTTGTCCCTTTGTACGGGCTAGATACTCTGCTCTGACACACCTAATATACAGGGCGCTCATGAGTAGCCCAACAGACTTTGCCAATGCATTGTTGATGTCGAAATAAGTAAAAAATGTTACATATGGTAGACATATGTCACTTTCGGACAAAAAAAATGTTTTACTTAATTTTTTTGTGATATTTTGAATTTGTTTATACATGGCCAGTAGAGAAAGACTTTTTTTTAAGTGTTTTACAATTATTATTACTTTGTTAAACATTTTTCTGAAACCGTTTTCTCATTTTCTCTAACGTTAATCAATGAGTATTTCAAGATGAAAATTCATAGTGAAAGAATTTTAATTGTGCAGGACTTTTTCAGTGAGTTATGATTATAAATAGTTTTTTGAAAAACTTGTCATTATCTCTGAAACTAAGCCGAATCCAGAAAAGTTTATATGACAATATTGTCTGAAAATGTGGTCAGGAATACATCTTTCAAGTTTGTCGGGTTACTCATTACCCACCCTGTATAGGATAGGAACAAAGGCAGTAATTCCTCTTCAGTAGAAAATCAAATTGTCACATCATTGATCACCAAATTGAAATGGCCTTTACGGTTGTACAATATCTACTGGCTCAATACCACGAACTTCGAAAATCATGAAGGAGCATCATCTGTCCCTGTCCATGGAAGCCTTCCATTGGAAGGCGCCATCGGGGTGACAGAGACATCTCGAAGTTCGCCGTAGATTACCCCTGACCACAACAAAGCGTTCGTTTAGAAGCATAAGTAATTTCATATCATAGTACATTTCCTAACTAGTGCGGGAAAACTTCTTTTTGTACGTGTAAGGGACGATTTTTTTCATAACAAGTGCGTCAAAAAGATAAATTACCGCGCGCGAAGCGTGCGCAAAGTTCGTTTTTGCGCACTAGTTAGGAAAATACATTATGTATGTGACACTGGTATCACTTAGCATATGGCGGCGAAAAGTTATGTAGACTTTGGCCCTTACAAAAAGACAGTAGCCGTACTACATTCTTCTATCCGGCTCGCTCGGATCAATACGCGAGTATGAGTGGGATGTATAGAAAATAAGTCAACGTTAACAGACGGCCCTCCGAAGTTTTGACCTGACAAAAAATGCACCTCTTCTCGCACTAGTGCTTAAAAGACGCACCATGTGTACAGAAATAGTACAATATCACAAGTGCGAAAAAAATGAAGTTCAAAACGAATGGAGATAAATTAAAGCACAACCGAAGGGAGTAGTTTAAATCGACACGAGTCACGAATTTCGTTTTCGCACGTGTATTGTACGACGTTTTTCAGTACATATGGCCCTCTGAAGCAGGGATTGCACAACCGGTTTTATTGAATACCCCTATTAGAACTGTCAAACGATTAGCGCTAAAAAAACAATACCTGTATTCGAATTAGAGGTAATGCTGTCATTCCGCTTTTGTCTTATTGACTATATATTCACTATTAACTATATTAAATACCTCTATTTAATACCGGTATTCCTGACTTTTGCTTGATAGATAAGATGTCATGTACACGCTATGACTAAATAGTTTTTTCTCAAACATGCTGGAAAAAGGCCGCATTTTATTCATAAATTGAAGACGAAAATTACTTCATTTTGTTTTTTTTTTTCAAAAATAAAAGTTAAAGCTCTGGTCATTTTACTTCTAAGATTAAGATAAATGTATGAGAATCCATTTTATTCCGCTGCATTAAACTTTTAAAATGCTCAAAAGGGCCAAGCAATAAACACAATGAGCCAAACAAAACCAATAATTTAAAATGGCTCTACATCTTTTCATACAATAAACAAACGCCCTAGACTAATAGAGTATGATGCACTATCACTATCACTATATAAATATAAGCGCATTTACGTCCTATCGAATATTTATTTGTGAAACATAAAATAACAATAGAAAAACTTCGTTTCATACAGAAATCACGCCAAAATCCACAATACATTTTATAAATTTTACGTACCTTTGTGGATGTAACAAATGTTGGTACAGCGGCCCTACCGCGAACTTCGAAATCCGCAAATTTCTGTCTCTGTCAGCACTCTAAGACGCCTTCATTGGAGTTGGCCAGATAGGTACATGTAATGTCAAAATGCTATGCGCGTTTTTACTTGATAGATAATAGAATTATTTGATAGCCCCCTAATTAAAATAATTAATTATTGAAAATGTGTCATTGAAATTTTTACTTACTCTTACACTTTGTACAAATTTGTAAGTGGTCAGTCATTAAAGTTGATAACAACCTCTTTTAAGTCAATCAAAAATACAAAACGGCAAATATGGGTAAAAAGCCGCAAGCAAATACTAATGACACTTCTATGACGTCACACGTAAAGTGAAAGAGACAAAAGTATGATTTGACAGTACGGTACTCTTTTCGATGATTGTCAAAATATACGGAAAAAGTTTTGCGTAGATATTTGTTGAGTTTCAGTTTGGTTACACCTATATAATTTTGAAAAATATTAGTACAGATATTTATGACTTTTCAGTTGCTTACATATTTATGTGAGACATGCTCAGATAAATATGACAGGTAATATGTATTTTTGATTGGTTAATCTGTTCAAATGCATATGTATCTTTCTATGCTCATTTATTTTTGAATTCTTGAATTAGCTCATATATTTATGAACTCGATGTACATACCGCAACGCCATCGAAGTTTTGTCAAGTTAGGTAAAGGACCCCGGGCCTAAAGTATGGAAAATGTGGTTTCAGTCAAATCTTCTGAAATTTTGATATGTTATAGATTTCAGTGCCCTGAACAAAAAACTCTATGGGTGCTACCACGGTTTCCGGGTCCCTTTCCATGTTCTGCTCGATTTTGTACCAGATAACAAAGTAGTACTTAGTTCTACTTCGGGTCTATTTATTTAAACAATTGACATTAGTTTGAACCTTTTTTGTGATAATGCTGGTTAGTTAAAGACATACAACGTCTACAATGCCGGCTGGGTTCAGCAATCGGTCACAAAATAATTAATACACACACGGGACTCGTTGTTGAACTCAGTCGGCATGTTGTTCATAGATTCTCTAAACGAAATAGCAGATTGAATTTTTTCTTCGTTGTTTTCTGGTAGGTATTCGACGCAGTGCACGAAAAACAACAGCATTATTACATACAAAGCAATGTCCTCTATTTAAAAGTAGCGCCATATTTTCTAATGTTTGAATGAGTTCATATTTTACAATGTAGGTATATTATAGAATCACACATTTAGCTATAAACGATAAGTCAATCACGTGCGTATGAAGTTGACATGGTAGAAAACACAAACTAATGTCAATTGTTTAAATAAATTGACCCGAAGTAGAACTAAGTACTACTTTGTTATCTGGTACAAAATCGAGCAGAACATGGAAAGGGACCCGGAAACCGTGGTAGCACTCATAGAGTTTTTTGTTCAGGGCACTGAAATCTATAACATATCGAAATTTCAGAAGATTTGACTGAAACCACATTTTCCATACTTTAGGCCCGGGGTCCTTTGTCTGCTACTAGAACCAGAAAAACACTGTACACGTGTGAGTTGGATGCTGAGCAAATCATATGAAAACTCTGAATTAGGTATTAAAAATATATTGCTCCTGCCGCCCAGAGGCCTATTAAAAGGTCTCCTTAAACAAAAGAAATTCTATTCTATTTCCTACATTATTAATTCAAAATTCTCAGGCAAATTTTATGGTCTGGGCGGCAGGAGGTTACAGGAAAAATACAAGGCTCATGTAATTTTAATAATAAACTAGATTAAAGGGTCGTTTGCCAAAACGTCTATAACTAAACGAAAACATATGCATTAGCATAGTGTAAATCGAAAAGAATATGTCACTGATTATGATACTTGTATAACAGTCCGTAAGATCTTTATCCTTCGTTTATAAGAATGAGACTCGAATAAAGGCGATAACACTCGAAAACTTGCTGTCCAGTTTTCTCATCATAAACGATTTACACTGACCTGCAAAAAGCTAAGGAAACCCTCTTTGTTTTAAGTAACTTAAACCTTAACTTAATGGAATTAAGTTTCTTTCGGGTTATGATTATATTCAGGTTGGCCTTTTTGTCATAATAATCTTAAGAGAATAATATCAACATATTAGAACTTAGAACAACTTCTTGGCCTGACAGAACTGACATTGACAGTTAATACCTGTAATCGTGTTTAAGGGTAAATCTCATTATACAGGTATTGCTGTCAAATAGCTAAACCTCTAATATATTTGAATACCAATATTGATTATACCACTATTTTGACATTAACCGATATACGTAGCGAAATTCGCTATTACAGGTAATACCTTATTTAAAACCTGTATTCAGATTACCGGTTGCGATCCCTGCTCTGAAGATTTCGACCTGATGTAAAACCACTTCTCGCATTGGTGCGTAAAAAAAGCACCATCCGTACTGAAAATACTGTTCTCTGGCAGTATTATAGGTTTCTTACCGAACCTTGCCAGTCCCTCTGCATACATATATGCGGTCAGTGGCCTGTATCCAGGCACGCACACGTAAAGCCTCAGGTCGAACTTGTATCCGGCTATCAGGAGCGGCCGCTCGATGTAACGCTGAACGACCGCTGCGCTCCCGCACCTCATCTCGCAGATACTCTGGAAATATAATAGGAGAAATTATGGCAAAAATCTCACAGAACTCGTGTTTTCCTGCAAGATTTTTCTTATTGTTAAACAGCAAATCAAAAACTTAAAAACCGACTACTTCAACAGATTTCTCAAAGATCCCATCATCAGACCCCGATTCTCAATTCATTCGATGAAAAAAAAATCCGTTCACGATTCTCGGATATATCGAGTATCATACATGCAAAAAAAGTCTGTTTAAGAAACGATAATGTTGCAATTGAGACCTTTATCTGGTATACTTGGATACTTGGTACGTAATTGAACTGTAGAAAGTACCTCCAAACTTACCTCTATATTTATTCTCTCTCTCAATTTTTTGCAGTAGCTTGGCGTATCCCTAAGGAAGATAGTAGCTTGTCGACTCTGGGCTTACTCTGGGCGACTGGTTATACAGAGATAGATTTATACATAGATACTGGTGTACCCGAAAGAGAAAGATTCGTCGTCCCTGGCTGAGCGACTGGTTTGTGAATCCCAGATTTGGGCAAAAAGTAATATGATTACTTCTGTAAAGTAATCGGAAGGAGTAATCATATTACTTTTTGCCCAACTTTGGTGAATCCATACGGCACTGCCGCCAGTCGAAAGCAGTAGCTTGGCGTACTACAGAGGAAGATGATAGATTGTTGACTCAGGACGACTGGTAGTACAGAGAGAGATAGATTTATACATAGCTAAAGGTACCCGGTACCCGAAAGAGAAAGATGCCTCGTCCCTGACTCTGGGCAACTGGTTTGTGAATCCATACGGCACTGCCGCCATCTTCATCGTGTCGTAGTCGAGAACACTCGGACACCAGCTTCGCGTACTCCAGAGGAAGATGAAAGCATGGTGGGCTGTAAGCAAATTGAGTTATTGAACACGTACTTTGGATATTTCTTATTTAGTTTGACAGGACACGGCCATGTTCGGAAGTTAAGGGTTTCCAGGAAGTCCATTTTGATACTTATTTTTGAAATAGCCCCTGCGTTAAGCTTGGTCGTATATAAGAATATTAAGAATATAGAAAATTTAGTTTAGATAACGTTAACTTTCTGTATATGGCTCTGACAACTCACAAATCTAAATAAGAAATACCCCTTTACATAAGTGATAGGGTGCATAACTAAATTATCAATTGTAAATCGATAAACCAAATCAAAAGTCTTAAAGTGTATAGGAATGCCTGACCGAATGATCATTAACATAAACATAACATTCGTAGCTTTTTCAAAACCTTGTTATTTCTTATGGTAAGTAACTACGCGTGCCTTTTTAAGGTACACGTAGCTACGTGTACCATGAAAAATAACAGGAATTTGCTTACATTACTCTCTAAAAAAATAAAGACCCGAAATTATGGTATAAACAACGGCAATTCAATAAGCCGTAGAGAACTCGAAACAGTATTACCCTAGTTTTTATTTCGCCGTAACACAGAAAAGACCATTGCGAGCCCGAAGTTTGTGTACGGGTATAAAAATATAAAGTCACACGGCATTACGGGTAATGCCGACAGACACGCGACGCTTCATTCAAATCGCCGTGACTTGGGCCTTTTGGTTGCCAGCCACTTCACCTATGTTCGGAAATATGCTTGAGAAGAGATAATTTATAAATTCTCATTGTCTACACTACAATATAATGCCTCGTCATACTATGGAAAAATAAAATGCTCAGAAGGCTTATGATGGTACTGCGTCTTTCTAATCATTTGTCGTCGTTGTCGTCAGTTTCTTGTTTTTTTTTTTAACAAGGTATGCAAGTGCAAAAGTGCACCGGGAAAAATCATGACTATATTCATGACATTCTGCGTAGCTTGAATGAGATGCCGCTATGCAGATTAGGCAACGTATATGTCGGAGAAATGCTTCAGTTGGCGCAGACGTGTACGACATGTCGAGTCATCGAACGTCTGAATAGTCTTATTTTCAATAGGAATAGTCTTATTTGCAATGTTTACATTTAATTTGTTAAGAGTGATAAAATCTAGAAAACGATAAGCAATGTTTTGCTTGAGATGTTCTTTGCTTGGTCCATGTAGGTAGACATTAAACGTCATGTTGGGATCTACCCGCCTATGAATCAGTAGTTTGTGAGCGCACGGTATAAAAGGTCACTAGCGCAGTGTTCAGGGATTCATTCATTCTTGATTTAGAGTTGGAATAAAGCATTCCAGGGTTGAGTAAATGATGCATGGACGCAAGCTTATAACTCTCCAGTCGTTTTCTATCAGTATAGTTTATAGTGTTGTAAATAGTCTTGTTTTAAGTGTGTACTTGTTGTGATTATTTAAAGTTTGGAAAATGTAAGACCGTCTGAGTTTCTTGCTGGTTCTTCTCACGACAGAACCTCTCATTATTTGTGAACCAGTATAATAAAAGATTGTAATTTACCTTGTGTTTAATTATGTGCGTCCATGCATAGTATACACCTTTGTAAGTAGGTACGATGAGTAGGAATAAAATATTCGCCCCCCCGTTCTCGGCTGTCCTTCTGACATCAGAAAGCGGGATGTTGACTAATCGCCTACAATGAGTGGTCATGGTAAATGTACCATACGTAAAGAGTGAGGTTTGAAATCATCGACAATCGGTAAGGTTGAACTATCGTTACTTTTTATTTGGTGTAAGGTGTAACTCGTATCTTTTGAAGCAAAGTCTGTTTCGAGACGTAATTTGAGATATAAAATTAGTCTTTTTTATGGAATTTCTATTGTTGCAATACGTGTGGGTAGGTACTCCACCCACTTCACAAAAAAAAAACAGTAATTTTAATAGTTTCAAAGAATATCATGGCCCATACTTGTTACTTTTCTGATTTTTGAAATACTAGCAGTTCTGAAATACGGGCTGGTAACCCGTGGATTTGTTTTGTGGTCTACCAAAAATTGATTAGAGATTTCTTATGCCTGTTTTTTTAAGTTTTCTATGCGTGTGAAATTTATGTTACAGAATGTTTCGTGATGATTTCGTTCGTGATGACACTGATGACTATGTTGTGGCAATGAAACGAGCTTAGAATGTTTCAATTTCAAGAACAACACGTTCATAGTAGCCAGAAGTTCCGTTCATGACGACTATGCTGTTGCGATGAAACTACCACAATTTCTTGTGAAACGTCCAGGAAATGAAGGAGAATAAAGACTCCAGCTCTTCGGGAGTTGCTTTTGGAGCAACGGATGTACAAGGACAGGTTTCGTTCCAATTGTTTTAATGCAAAATTCGAAGCATTAATTTAAAGAAATAACAGTTTGACATTTCTATTTTTAGCGTGAAGTTTTTGTGTTTACAAAAACGTTTTAATCTTTGCGAGATTAACTTGGTTGTAGTAAAGTGAAGCCCATTATTATTTTAATACAAAGTTAAAAAGATACCAATACCCTAACCTCAACTTTTTATTTTTGTGATCAGGTTAAGTTGAGAGCTCGCGTGCAAAATATCTCTGTCATAAAACTGATACCGTACAATTTGATGATTACAGTTCAACATGGTGAATTTGAGCGAGCTGCCGGCCTGCAAGTTATTGCTGTCATCATGTCCCGACGGCGTGCCAGAGGCTGATGACTGGTGTCGCTGCTGCCTACCGTGAACACGTGGTGCAGCGCGTGGTGTAGACACGTTGTCAATCCGGTGAGGAGTTCACATTTTGTTGAGCTATTTGAGCCCTGAGCTAATGTTGTTGAGTCATCGAGGGCTTCTACCCTTTCAATTCTATAGAGTTAAAACTTGAGCAAGAAATGCAACATTAAAACTAAATTAGACAGCGATAACGTAAGGTTACGCAAGTTTGTTAAAGACTTTATTAAAGTTTTATTAAACGCATTGAGATTTATTTTAACAATTTCTGATATAGGATGATGATGATGATGATAATGATGGTGATGGTGATGGTGATGGTGGTGATGATGATGATGGTGGAGATGATGGTGATGGTGGAGATGATGGTGATGATGATGATTATGATGATGATGATTATGGTTATGATGATGATGGTGGTTATGATGATGATGGTAGTTATGATGAAGATGGTGGTTATTATAATGATGGTGGTTATGATGATGATGGTTGTTATGATCATGATGGTGGTTATGATGTTGATGATGGTTATTATGATGATGATGATGGTTATTGTGATGATGATGGTGGTTATGGTGATGATGATGATAATCATTTCTTATTATTTGGACCGTCAATAGTTTCAGTTTGACTACCTTAGTTCAATTAAAATGGTGGGTACTAGAATTAGTCATTATAGTTTGCAATCGTGGAATGAAACTTTTTACATTTTTGTTGGGTTCAGTTTTCTCGAACTACATGCACCATTTTATCATTCGTAGTCGTAGGTGTAAAATCGGATCTATTTTTCCGTCTCAGTGCGGCCACGACTGTGAGTGGCGTGCGTTTGGTTTAATGGTGTAAGTGGTCAATGCGTTTTGATTGTCCGACAGCCATGGAGGTGGTTGTTAAGACTCTATTGCTCGGTGTAGCATCTGGAGTATTGTAACTGCTGTGAGTACTGCAACCCATTTGTTGTTTTTGTTGAAGTGAAGTGTTTCATTTTTACTATTGCAGAACTATGTCGGTTACTAGCTAGTAAAGTAGTAAGTACATAGATAGACTGGCTAGTCTGTTTCAAATGTTAATGAAGTTAATTTTAATTCTCTTTAATGAGTTCTTATGTCATTTGAGCTTTCAATGGACTGAGAGCAAGTTCGATGGATTGAGCGTGATCTAATAATCGTATCGGAAGTTCCGGAGCATGTAAAAGGTGCACATGGACTGCTTTTTATGTGCAGTATACTCTTTGCGAGGAGTAGCACTTACGCGGCTGAAATGGTTAACTTCTGATGGGTTATTGGATCCTAACAAGCCCATGGACAGAAATTGAATCAGGTGCATGGTTATGGTGTAACCTGGTTGAGTAACTTACGTTTTTGTTTGAGTCGAGGTATTGACTCTTTAGTTTAAATCATTTTGACTTTTAATTGGTAAAACAGAACTTGGTTTTCAAGAAATGTAACTGAGTGATATTTGATGACGTGATGATAGATGTGAATTTTTGGTATACCGTTACGTTCTGGGGGTAAAAATGTGCCGGGGTGTTAATTGCCTAAAGACTGGCATGATTTTTGACATTTTCTTGTCAAAATCCCAAACGTGATGACGAATGTTGTAAATCGTATGTTGGGCAAAGTAATAAGTTGGCTTCAGAGTATGCCCACAGTCAGTTTGGTGACTGTGGATGGTTTTCGTACAATCATGTGATGATTGTAGACAGTGTTCCTGCGTACCTAGCTGAGGTCGTGGATGAAGTGTGCCTACAGTATTATGGTGACTGTAGATGGTATTCCTGCGTACCTCGCTGAGGACGTAGATGAAGTGTTCCTACAGTATTAATGGTGACTGTAGATGTAGATGGTATTCCTGCGTACCTTGCTAAGGTCGTGGATGATGAGTTTACCAACAATGTTGTTGAGAGTTATAGAGTGTTCTTGCAAACTTTACTTACTCAGGTCAGTCAGTTAAACTCAGGTCAGTCAGTGACCGCGCTGAAGGTTATAGATGTGTACTTTACTCGGATAGCGGGTGTTTTGTGACATGTTGATGACTGTAGATTGTTTTTTCTGTGTACATTGCTGAGGTCATGGACGATGAGTTTGCTTACAGTATTTCTGATAACTGTTGGTGGTATACCTGCGTACCTTGCTAAAGTGGTGGATGTGTATAGAGTCACATTGACGATTGTAAGATGTTCCTACGATCCTCTAACAGGTTATAAAAGAGGAGTGTGGAATGATCGTGTGTAAAATTGTTTCAAATTTGATTTCGTAAAATGTAACTGTTGTCATTTCTATCCCATTATGTATTGAGGTCAGAATGGGTCGACCGTATCAGAGGCTTGATCGTAGCCGTAACCCGATGTGTCTGCCTGTGAGTAGTCCGTGGGTACGCAGTGCGCGGCAGGCTCTGACGGAGGTCGCATTTAAGAGACAGTAGTGTCATAGGGTTGAATCGGCGATCCACTAGGGATGCGCGTAATGTTTGTGATTATGTGATAACCAATAGGCCACGAATGACATTATGTTCCTCCGAAAGTTTTCTGTAATGTTTTACGTAAAATGTGGCTACGAAAGCCAGATGATACTTGTTTGCTCTAGATTTGAAATTGGTGGTAATTAATTGACCATAAGTGATCCTAAATTCTGTTGCAAAGATTAAAATTATTTTTCTTGAGTTGAGATGATTTTATGTAGACAGATAATTTGGTCAGGAGTGACCGAGTGGTAACAAAGACTACTGGTGTACGTGTTTGTTTCAGATACAAGCGAGGACGCTTGTCTTGTCAGTATGGCCGTGTCGGAGAAATGCTTCAGTTGGCGCAGACGTGTACGACATGTCGAGTCATCGAACGTCTGAATAGTCTTATTTTCAATAGGAATAGTCTTATTTGCAATGTTTACATTTAATTTGTTAAGAGTGATAAAATCTAGAAAACGATAAGCAATGCTTTGCTTGAGATGTTCTTTGCTTGGTCCATGTAGGTAGACATTAAACGTCATGTTGGGATCTACCCGCCTATGAATCAGTAGTTTGTGAGCGCACGGTATAAAAGGTCACTAGCGCAGTGTTCAGGGATTCATTCATTCTTGATTTAGAGTTGGAATAAAGCATTCCAGGGTTGAGTAAATGATGCATGGACGCAAGCTTATAACTCTCCAGTCGTTTTCTATCAGTATAGTTTATAGTGTTGTAAATAGTCTTGTTTTAAGTGTGTACTTGTTGTGATTATTTAAAGTTTGGAAAATGTAAGACCGTCTGAGTTTCTTGCTGGTTCTTCTCACGACAGAACCTCTCATTATTTGTGAACCAGTATAATAAAAGATTGTAATTTACCTTGTGTTTAATTATGTGCGTCCATGCATAGTATACACCTTTGTAAGTAGGTACGATGAGTAGGAATAAAATATTCGCCCCCCCGTTCTCGGCTGTCCCTCTGACATATATATTTCCTAGGAAAGTCTCAATATAGTTTATTTCACACAAAATCGAGATTTTAGGCTTTACATTAATTCTCGTTAACATATTGTAACATACAATACATTACTTTAGGGTTAATATATAATTTCTTTTCTTAAATACATTTATTTCAAAATAATTGCATTTATATTCAGTTTTTTTTGCTTTGTAAAATCATTACTTCATGTTTGCCTGGCATGGGTCTTATTAAATTTACATATACCTATACCTACACAGGCCGCGCTATATCGGCCCGTCCCCAGGATAACGATTATTTATAAGAATATTCGATTGCGTGTGCGTGATGTACAGCTATTGCGTTTTCCTCTTTTAATCGACTCAAATTGTAAAAACGATTGATGTTCAGCGGATTCCGATGATTCTTCGTAATCGGTATAAACAAATGTCGGGGAATGAAAACGAGCAACGATTTCTGATAAGTACACGGAGGTGAATAAAGTATTTTTTAGATGAAATTTTAAGAATTTGCCAATGAAATTTAAACTGTCATCAGTACCTAATATAATGTCTAATTCAACGAACAACGGATTATAAATATATCGTAGATATATACCATATACCAAATAAAAAATACCAAGATCCGTCCGAGGTGGCCGAGCGGTACAGGCATCAGCTACGAAAGCAGAGTACGTGGTTTCGATCCCCACCTTGAACGTTGGTATTTTTTTTCTGTGGTATATGACATCTAATATACATTTATAATATATAATATAAATTCTAGTGTGGCTACGTAAAAACACAAATCAAAATATTTACTCAAATAATTTGATTTGTCTCACAAAAACTTGAAGAAGAAATTACTTCAAAAGGTATGTTTTATTACGTGAGGGCATTGATAGTAATCTCATGTAAGATGTATGATATAAACTTATTTTTATAAAGTAAACAACAATATTAGCATGATATACATATGCTTATATTCCTACAATATATACGGCTTACCTGAAATCGTAGATGGACCCGTATATACGTCTCATGCAGCGCAGGAGTCTGGACAGACTATCCTTCCGGCAGATAGACCCGCCTTTCGGTATGTGGTTCATGAACTGTAACAAACATGCATAGAACATGTACATAATTGATAATAATAGTGAGATTATTAATGAGCCTCATAAGAAGGTACAGGTACACGCAAAGTCAAAGGGCAATGGATAGGGCAATGCTAGGAGCCACCTGCAGCAGAATCAAAAGAACCAACATAGGTACTCATGGCTCTTCAAATCGCTAAGCTTAAGTGGCAGATGGCGGGGCACATTGCACGTAGAACTGATGGCCGTTGGGGCGGAAAGGTACTTGAGTGGTGGCCAAGTGGCAGCGTGGACAGGCCCCGCAAAAGGTGGACTGATGACCAAGTAAAGGTCAGCGGAAGGGCTCAAGGCCGGTTATTGTGGTAATCTTTGGGGAGGCCTATGCCCAACAAAGGATGTCTTTCCGACTGATATGATGATGATGCTTTTATGCCTATATGTGTCATACATTCTACGTATAGTATCTATCACGTGCGGTGAACGACATGTACGCGACGCACGCATCTATGAATGGGAATCACTTCCTTTCCGGCCTCCCTTCTCGTCATAAAAATGGGGTTAGCTGGAGGCAATAACAAAGTCTACGATTACATACTGAAACTTCTGCGGGGTGAAGGCTTTAGTAAAAACGTATTACTTATGGTAACATAAGGACGAAATTGGCTTGTACCTTTATACGAATTACATGTCTAAGGGTTCTTATGGAAAGCAACAAAGTTGGATGTTTTTGCTAAACCGCTCACATTAATTATAGTTACATAAATGGCATGTGGAATAGAAAATATACATATTTAGGTACTTAATTCGACTTCCCACGACTCTTAAGACACCGACGGAAAGAGATGGGGTGGTGATAAATGTATTCTTACTGCCGTCACCACACGGCATGTATTCTTACTACCCTCACCACACGGAAATAAGCAATCAAGGGTGACCGCACATGCGGTAACTAAGTAGAGGCTATGAAGCTCTGATTGTTCTTCAAATTTAAACTTGAGAAAAAGGGTTTTTCGAGTACTTGATTACCTTAAAATACAGGTATTTACAGATGGAATTCCCTCTAGAGTACCTCGAGAACTAACTAAATTAGGTCTTGCGCCACCACCGCCACGGATTCATCCAGAATTTTTGTAAATCAGGCCTGCTACCGCGAATTAGAGGCCAAAGGCCATTACAGTGACAGAGAAAAACCCCCGAAATTTACTAACTTTGGTATTCGGCCAGGCCGGCAGGACTGATTTATGAAAATTTTGGATGAAGCCGAAGATTTCGTAGTCTGCAGTAGGGCCCAGCTCTTCATTACATGACACAAATAATGAAATAACTGTGGAACAAAAAAATTTTATACAAATCAGTCTGGTCTGTGTCTGGTGGTGGTCAGGCGTAGAAGATTTGGAGCGTCCTTTTTGCGTAACTGTTATAATAGCGGGACCAGATCTGAATTCGATTCGACTAAATAATGCAATATGAATCGATCGAATTCAGGATCTGGTTCCGCCATTAAAACGTTATAATGGCGGGACCAGACTAATTGAATATAACTTTGAAATAGAAGAGGTACAATTTTTTTTACAACAGGTACCGAATAGTACTAATTCAGTACTAAATAATGCAATATGAATCGATCGAATTCAGGATCTGGTCCCGCCATTATAACGGTTACCTTTTTGGTGTATACGATTATAAAAATATCAAACCTGCCAATCGCCCAAAGTCTTGTAGCTAGCAGCGGGGAAGGCGCTGGTCCTCCACCACAGGTTCCATCGTTCTTCGACGCATCCATTGTACCCCTGGTATATGCGCCAGCCACGCTCGCTGCACACCTGACCAAAAACAGCATATGTTTTTTAAGACTTTAGCCATACCCACCACAGTAGGTATGATAAATTAATAAATCATTCTAACGTACAGTACGGACACACCCTGCCTCCCACCGAAAGTGACGCCCCGCGCTCCGGTGACCCCACAGTTACCCTGGCATCTCTTACCTCACTCACACAAGCATGGTGCACATGCACTACACGCGTACTTAGGCTGTGCGCGTACCAAAGCGTTTGTTTCATACATTTTATCGCCACTGCCTGAGGTGTGACCATACATTGCAAGACAAGTTTTTACGTCAAGAGTAAATACTTTATGTTTCTCTCTTCTCTTCTCTCTCTTCAACCATTTAATCTATACAACCTTAGAAGCATAACATCTTTTTCGAGACCATTTTGAAAGTGTTATAATATGATGCGTGTGTCTAAACCAGAGTTGGCCAAAAAGTAATTTGATTACTTCTGTAAATTACATTTGTAGTACGGTCAAATCGTACATAATTTTACCCTAAACTCGCAAATCACAAAGAATGCCCTCGCCGGGATTCGAACCCGGAACCTCCAGCTTCGTAGGCAGGGTCACTACCAACTAGGCTACGGAGGCTGACAAAACTTTACTACATGTTTTGCGAGTTTAATATACGATTTGACCGTACTATTGTAATCGCAAGGAAAAACAAAAGCTAAAGTAATCGGAAGAAGTACACCGATTACTCTTCGCCCAACTCTGGTCTAAACTATGACTTCCTGAATTATCATCATCATAAACTTAAGAGCAGGGCTCTTGTCTGTGGAGCAATTTCCGTATAGTCCTTTCCAGTGCCTTTTCCTTAAGACCCTGATACGACACGACGTCTACTTTTTCTTTCACTTGGTCCATGTACGCCCTTCTCGGCCTTCCTCTTTGCCTCTTCCCCTATACTTTTCCTTCTATTATGGTCTTAATTAATTCGTCGTGTCGTAAGGTGTCCCAACATCTTCCCTCTTCTGTTGGCGATGATTGTCAACAGGCACCTCCTCTCCTTTACTCGGAGAAAGTCCGTTGGTCACTTTCTGAGTTCAGCTTATCCTCTCCATACGCCGCCAACACCACATCTCACACGCCTCTAGCTACAACGTGTTTTTTATTGATTTCCGTTAAATGAAAGGGAAGCTTATTTAGGTCAAAAATAATCAATTTCTCTAAGAAACTAGTATCTTAACTCTTACTGTTATTGAATTATTAAAAATATAAGTTTAATGACTGAACAAGTGTACTGCAACCTTTATTACATCCTAATGAAACTTATTTTGACATGTGGCGTCAGTCACCTAAGATCTTATTGTTAAGGTTCTCTCACACTTACCATTTCGTTTATAATGTATGAAAACAGAAAAAAAAGTTTTTTTCGAATTCGACTAAAAGCATTATACCAGGTAGCTCCAATTAACGTACCAAGCAGCCTGTTAAATTTAACGGAATTAAAAAAAACACGGTGTATACGGTCTCTGTCTCTCCATGTCTCGCTGACTCGACTTCCTGAATAGGTACTGTAATTTTGTAAGTGCCTAAGTCAAAGCTAGAAATTTCATACAAGTCAGTATTGTAACTAACTGTGTCTATTTCAAGTCAAGGTCATTAGGCAGTTATAAATAGCCCGTCCCGACTGAGGCTTGATAAATTTGTCGCCGTCTATGTCAATGCACCTAACAACACGCAACACAATTAATCATACGGTCTACATTCGGTTGTCGTGCCGTGAGTTGCCAAGTAAGGCTTACGTTGACGTTTCATCGATATGTAAAGCAGTCTATCACGCTTGCATTGGTCAGCGAAAAATCCTCGAAATTTACGAATTTCGATTTTCGCGGTAGTAGGCACAAGCAAGCCGTCGTGGAAACTGTTTGAAAACCTAGATCAAGTAACCATCGCCAACTTTTTGTACATCTCTTTTCCTGCTTGGTTCAGTCGCCATCAGATATATCGTAGCGTCCTAAACGAAAATATCTGAACACGCCATTATTGCTATAACGACAGACTCGACAGAGGCATGTCGCAACGCCAACAAACTGTCTCACAGTTTGGCGAAAATTAAATTTAAGGTCTCAGGATGCTTAGCCAAGTTCCCAATCGCTAACGCTTAGTACCGTATCGTAGTTTTCCCTCTCTGTCACTCTTTCATATCAGTGCGACAAAGACAGTAAGCTGGCTTTCGTTTACGATTGACGATTAAGTGTTAGCGATTGGTAACTTGTCTAAGCACCTGTTCTTCTTATTAAATAAAAAAAAATGTTCAGATATATTTGAGAGCTCCGGACGCTACGATATACCAGGATGCTTAGCCAAGTTGCCAATCGCTAACGCTTATTAGCGTATCGTAGTTTTCTCTCTCTGTCACTCTTTCGTATTAGTGACACAAAGACAGTTAGCTGATTTTGTTTACGATTGACGATTAAGCGTTAGCGATTTGCAACTTGGCTAAGCACCCAGATGTCGACTGTACAGACGTACAGAGCCTTAAGTAATGAAGCCATATTACGAATAAAACACGTCGCAAAGCTGAAATACCGTATGCATGACATACAATATTAATGAACTGACTTTGACTACAACGGAAGGGACGATTTCTTTAACCCGCCAGAAGTTTGTTGTCATGCTGAGGTAACCACCCTAATCTATTGAGCTTTGGGTAGCTCCAAATCTATTAAGCTTTGGCTAACTTAGAATTACCTTTCCTAGCAATGTTTCTATTTTACAACTACAATTAGGTATAAGTATTCAACCAATGTTTTGGTACTGAATTACGTACCTATTTATTGTATTACATTATTACTTAATCATAATCATATTATTTATTTAATCCATTTACATTACAGATCTACATCCATCCACATTCCATCCATTTACATTAAAACTATAGATTGTTATTATTATCATTATATCATTCAACCAATTATAAAATATTATTATTATAACAGGATTCTCAAAACCTATGTCAAAGTGACGATACAAATCGAATTGTAAGAAATATCTTAGTAAAGGAAAGTTACATTCTTAGATGAAGAAAAATGATACCTACCTATTTGTCTTATCTCTCAAACTCAAGAAAGAAAATGGATTGTTTTTACAGCTGTTCTTTTAAGAATTTAAGGCTGTAAGTACTTAGTGTTAACTATGGGCTTACCGCAAGCTTTCAAACTCGTAAATTTCGTATTTGTCTCTGTCATAGCAACAACACAGAACGCGAACTGTTTTACTTTATAATAATAATATAATAATAATATGTTTATTGCATACCATGGTATTTTAGATGTTACACAATCGTACGTATCACGTGGACCCCGTTGGGGAGTACCAAGATAGTATTTTAACAATTATAACTTAAAACTAGCTTAAAATTTAATGTAGGTGTTGACAATCATACAATTCCTAATCAAATTACGTGGTAGGCCTTCTGAATTTTAAATCAATAAAAATACCTACTGCTTATAACATGAAGCATTAATCAAAATTAATTTCCTGCCATAAAATGTAAAAAAGAATTGCCACTACCAGTCCATCACCTGTTCACAATTAAAAATACCTACATAGGTACATTCAATCCATTAACATCAGAACGCGGATTCAAGCCTATTAAAATAATTTATAGAAATGTTCACCGGTTAAGCAAGTTATTATGTACCTACTTAAATTGAAAAGTTGACATGCAGGAAGACGGAAATGCTAGTAAATTAAAGTATTGGAAAAGCATGTTATTAAAAAATAAAATGTCATCTTGAACACGTTTCGTATTGTTGCCCGTCCATTTATAACTTTATACCTACTGTAGGCTTATTTATCTTATGATGACCCCCTATTTATCATTTCTGTCGTAGTTGCCGTCTCGTTCTGACAAGTAGGTAGGTACGTGAAGGATTTGTTTATCCTGGTCCTGTCTAATGTGATTTATAAAGGACATATTCGAATATGTAGAACAAAAGAAAAGCGACTATTTTTCCAAACTCATTAGGTTTAAATTTCAATATCTAAAACTTAGTATGACGGGCAGGACGAGGACAAATTGTTGTCGTTGCTGCCACGTTGTAACTACAGCACCAGTGCGAAAGTGGCGGGTAACATGATAAACGACAAAAATGTGACTATCATAAGCTTTCTGATCAACCTTAACAAACGGAAGCCAAGAAATCGCTTTTGATATCAGCAACTTTCACATACGTGATTTTAAAAAAAATCATCTAAGCTTGGAAAACCGCCAAGGAAAACTGGCAAACAGCAGCAATATTACAAAACTTAATTATAACAAATTGGCAACAGCTACATTTGCATAATAATGTGGTTAAAGTGCATTATAATAGCAATGCCCTTGTAAAAACTCAAGCGAGCAACCTCTTTCTTTCAAGTTTGTTTCCCTCGAGTGAAGTTTATCAAGTTTAAACTTACCTGCCTTCAAAAAATTAGTAATCCGCAACGATGTCCGCATGACAATATTTTAAAATGAACACTTTATAGTACATTTCGATACAAGTGCTAAAAAAATATTTTCGGCGAGGGTGAAAGTTGGAGCCCGAGTGAAACGAGGGCGACAATCACCCGAGTTAAAAATAAGTTTTTACACGTGTATCGAACGACTTTTTTCATAACAAGTGCCTTAAAAAGAGAAATTTACGCGAAGCATGCGCAAAGTTTGCTTTTTCGCACTAGTTAGGAAAAATATTTTTGTAACATGATAAAATTTTGAAATTCTAGAAACGACATTTTCCTAATTAAAATTATTGTTTTTAGTACAGATGGTGTACTTTTTAGGCTCTAGTGCGAGAAGTAGGTCATTTTACGTCAGGTCCAAAACTTCGGAGGGCCATCTGTACTAAAAAACGTCGTACGAGACACGTGCAAAAACGAAATTTGTAACTCGTGTCGATTTAAAACACTCCCTATAGGTCGTGTTTTAAAACATCGCCACTCGTTTCGAATTTCATGTTTTTCGCACTTGTGTCGTCATGTACTATTTTAAGCGAACATACTACATGACGAATACTTGTCTTAAAACTGGATATTTACCTAGCATGTATTGTATATTGCGAATATCGAGCACCCGATATTTCGGCACCGTTGCAAATGCCATCTTCACGGAGTAAGTTATTCCGTGAAGATGGTATTTATTTTGCAACATTGCTTATGTGACACCACTGAAATTCCAAGTCTCAAGGCATATTGTTGTGTCGTGACATGACTCAAGAAGTCACAACATCCAATGGTTTTAAAATGGATGTTTCACCACGCTTATATTTTGTAAATCATGGGATTCCACGCAGACGAGATTCCTTGCCCCGTATTTTGATTTAAATTCCGATGTTTCTTAATTTCAATAACTTCACGTACTTTTTGGCTATGATGTATACGCTCGGTCGAGAGGACTTTCAGGTTAAGGAGCTCAATCCAGTGGTTTCGTCTGGACTCCAACAAATGCTCGGCCCTGTGGCCGACTCCGCTGTCGGAGTTATTCGTTTGACGCTTTTTAACAGCCGTGATGTTGCCGTGAGGAACATTCCTTGACCCTTTCCGCTGTGGTGCGTTTGCTTTGGTTTCCCCAATATAGGAACTACCACAGCTACAGTCAATCTTAGATAAATAACTATCTAGTCCAGCGGTCGGCAACCGGCAGCCCGCGGGCTACATGCGGCCCGCGAAGGGGTCACTTGCGGCCCGCGGACCTCCTTGACTATTTTGTATATCGTGTATGTTAAAATCACGAACCTCATCGAAGGTCATTCACATTAACAGAAAAAAAAATTATAAAGTACAAAATTTAATAAGAGTGTAGGTACAATTCAAATAATAAATAATTGAAAATCGCAATGCAATATTTATCTTTGCGCCCGGCTGCAATCCTGCCTCTTATATTTCAAAAAATAAACATGCATTTTTCGACGTATTGCCGTGAAAGTAAATTCGTCTACCTTATCTTTGAACGTTAATTTTGTACCGGGTTTCAGAGGCGAAGTAAAGAATTTCTTGAAATATCAACAACGTCCGATGTAGTCATGACATGCTCGGCCTCGCGGGCTGCCGCGCGTCTGTCGGACGCTCCGGGCCCTACGCGCAGCTCGGCCTGCGGCCTTCGCAAGGGATCCAAGCGAACCGTCGGGTCTCCGCCGGCCCTCCAGTTCGCTTGTTAAGACAGTTTGGTAGGGCAGTTGTATCGTCAGGGCTCGATCGTGACGCTCCGGGCCTTCGGCCCTACACGCAGCTCGGCCTGCGGCCTTCATAAAGGTTCCAAGCGAACCGTCAGATCTCTAGCCCTCCAATTCGCTTGTTAAGACAGTTCGGTAGGGCAGTTGTATCGCCAGGGCTCGATCGTGACGCTCCGGGCCTTCGGCTCTACACGCAGCTCGGCCTGCGGCCTTCACGAAGGTTCCAAGCGAACCGTCAGATCTCCAGCCTTCCAGTTCACTTGTTAAGGCAGTGAAGGTAGGGCAGTTGTAACGCCAGGGCTCAATCGTGACGCTCCGGGCGAAGGCAGAAGGGCCTAGGGCCAGAGAGGCCTTCAACCGCGCCCAAAATTACTAGGGTTCGGGACCGCGAAGTGAAGTTCCGGGCATTTAGCCCTCCGCAAGGTCGATCTACGGCCTCCCGACCTGAAAGCGCGCCCTTTGGGCTCGCTTAATTTACTCAGGATTTTGGATTTTTGTTCCTGGGCGCCGTCATCTTGAATTTTTCCAATTTTTTTTCAGGGTATCACTCCTGGCCCACATAATGCCCGTATGCCAAATTTACCTGATCTACCTACCTCTCTAGATCTACCTAAGTACGGCAGTTGTACCACAAGGGCTCGATCGTTACGCTCCGAACCTCCGGCCATACGCGGAGCTCGGCTTTCGGCCCTCTGGCTGGGTTTATTTAACTACTGGGCCTACTGGGGTATAGTTGAACGCTTGGTAGCTAAATTTTCTTGGAGCTCGGCCTTCGGCCTCGCTTTAAATTACTTAGAATTGGTACGCTCGTGATTTCGGCTTTTTGTTTCGAGGCGCCGTCATCTTGAATTATTTCCATATTTTTTTCAGGGTATCACTCCTGGCCCACATAGTGCTTGTATGCCAAATTTCAGCGGAATCGGATCATTATTTTAAAAGTTTCATGTAAATGCCTTTTTGTCTAATAAATCCAAAAAAAATTTTTTTTATATGGCGAGTCCAAAAGACACGCACTGTGATTTCCAGTTTCCAACCCTATCGGATAAAATTAAAAAATATAAAAAATTGTCGATAACATGTTATTTGCATAAGCACATACCTATATTGCTAATGACAACCGAGAGTGAGTATTTTTTTCGAACAAAACCTACATATTAACAAAGTGCGGCCCGCGTCAATTCCGTTAACTGCTATGTGGCCCTTGGATGCTAAAAGGTTGCCGACCCCTGATCTAGTCAACCAATGGAAACCCAGGCCACTCCAAAACTATGTCAAAATCATATTTATATCGTAAGATATAGATATAATCGATCAGGATCGTAAGAAAACTCATACTATTTGTTATTTAAATATAGTTCTATAGTGGCGATTCCAATTGGATGAGTTTTACCTTAACTAGGAGACTTGGTCCAGAGCCGTTGTCGTTGAGTCTGTATATGAACGGCTCGTCTACCTCACACAGCTCCGCCATGGCGACTTGCTCCTTCAAAGAAATATGATTATAATGTAACATCATAGAAAATCATCAGATCAGTACCCATTAACCGGTGAGAAGAGATATTAGGTAAAACAGACTTCAAAGAGAAGGGAAAATTGTGTTAACAAAGATAGCTAACTTTAAATGAAAAATATGACATTTGACATAAGCAAAATAATAATATAAGACATTTTTTTATTGAAACATAAGTATGATTCCAAATATTTATTACTAAAAGCATCTAAAAGTGAACAACCAATACAACCATGATCAGTTGTTTGTTTACGTGAGTAAAAATATAAAACCTTGGAGCATGGATGTTCTTCAAAAATGTGCTGAAGCAATCAAAGTATTTATGTAGTTATAATTGTATAATTTTCAATGCTTCCATACTCGTGATGTTATCAATTATACTTAAAATTATAGTATGTGAAAGGATCAACTTTAAAACCATCAATCACATACTATTTAAGCATACAGGTGCACGACTGCACGTAAGTAGTAAATGTCAATTATATTACCATCTGGTACGATTGCCATATTGATAAGTTCTGCTAAAGTTTTAAATCATAACATCAAAACTCGTTATCCGTCTACCGGCACGAAGCCACGCTCTAAACTTCGAATACACAAATCAAAACAATCAAAATACAAACCAGCCAAACCTTATAAGCATGCCAGTCCCGCGATCCATCAAACTCGTAGCGATATGCAGAACACGTGCCGGCATATGAGGCCCTTGCATGTCAGCTTATCGCGTCCTCACCGGAACTCATCGCGAAACTTCAACACTTCTCCGCGAACGAACCTATCGACTGCCCTACGCGTCCGCCCGCCCTAAACTGCCGTTCCGCCCGAACTCAACCCCGAGTGATTTGTAACTGTAACCCAGCAATCGTGACACGCCCGACTTTCAAAAAGCCACAAATGCATTTAGTAATCAAATGACTTTTTATTGCGGTTCACAATTAACAAGAGAGGATCGTTTTCGTTTAGACATGAACAGACAGCACGCCATGACCTTTTTGCTAAATGACATAATAACTCTGCATTATTGCATTTCTAATCGCTGGCATAAAATTGTATGGTTTTGCAATTTTATTTTTAATGCTTTCGTACTTTTATAAATCATGAAGGCCATCAAATCCCTCAAATATTACTTTACTTGGGAATTAATATCGAAGGTCATCATTAAAATTAGATCGACAAGTAAACGGAACGTTCATTAAAATACTTTAAAGTTAGATTGAACTTTGAACTTTTGAAGTAGTTAGTATAATTGTTGTAACCTAATTTTGCAGCAAGGCTTGCGTGCTACGCGCTTCCTAAAAATACAGCGTGTTTCGCCTGCGTTACCACCACAGAACAGAAAAAACAGTAGAAGTGTAAAGGGGGCGTGGCGCGTGTGCCACAATTTGGACCTGTCGCTCATAATTCCGTGCGACTCGGCCGTAGATCGACGTAGCGATTCGTGAGTAACGTTTGCCTGTGCAAAAAAGGAAAAAGATAGCAAACATGCCCACTTGCTCCATTTTGGAGTGCAGAAACAAAAGCAGCATCAAAAACATCTCCAATAGTGGCATTTCTTACCATCGGTAAATATTATTTAATTTGATTTTAATACATTTGTAACTTTTTTACGCGAGACACGTTTTTTATTAATGAGCCTCACAAAAATAAACTCTATCATTATGCAGTAAAGTCGCTATTCGCATAAGCGAATAGCGAAGCTGCATCGCCAAAATACTAGAACATTCGCTACTCGATCGTCCGTTGACCCGTAGAAAAAAGTCACGGGGTGTTGTCGATAAAGTTATCGATATTATTTTTTAGCAGTATTTGATATTAATGTAAGCTTAATTATGTGGTTTTCAAGTTTAAACTAATTTAATTTATATAATAATGTGGTTTATCTATACTTAATATACAGGGTGGAAATTCTTTTTGGGTCAGTGAGTGCAGCTACCAGAACCAGAGCAGTAACGTGAAAATGGTCTTAAAAGACCTTCCCTCGCTTTTAAAGTAATGAAGATTGCCGTTTACAGATTTTGAAAAAAGCATACAGGGTGCGAGAAAATGGTCATTTTCAAAAATCACACTTTAATTACGATTATTGATTTGTAACTTCATTCACATTAAAATTCATATTCCATACATAAACAACTAGTATTTGTTACGTGTATATTATTAATGTCATTATTGTTCTATATCATTAATTATTAAAGCTAAAGAATAGACAATATGAGTATTTACCTAATAATTATCCACCTAATATGTTTCCATTAAATCACGTTACACAAAATAAAAATGTAAATCATGAATCTGGTATTTGATTTATCTATCCCACTAATAATTAACGGTTTTAACTCTTTCCTACGACATGTTTCTCAAAAGTTCACTGTGGATATATTTTCAACGGATTTATTTATATAGGCAATATGAACTTGAAATAACAAAATATATAAAAAAAAATTCACACCCGGAGGCCACACAGTCGGCGATGTTAGACGATCGAATAAATTCTCTGGAATCCCAATTATGAATGAAGCATGCCTAGTGGAGTTTATTTCTCTTTTTTCTACGTAGTAATCCTTCGATTTTTCAGTTCGGTTCAGAAAAAGGAGGATATTTTCTGTAGGCGTATCTGGTTCAAAACTCCACGCTTGTATGTATTTGATACTATTTGTATGGGAATTTTAAATCTCGATCTGCGGCTTTTCTAGCCGATTTTTTTTTGTCACATACAAGCTTTTGATCCTGAACAGAAAAAGGATCGATTGGTATAAAAAAAAAATTAAGTCACTAATTACCATTTTCTCACACCCTGTATGTTTTTTCCAAAATCTGTAAACGCCAATTTTCATTAATTTATAATCGAGGGACAGTCTTGTAAGACCATTTTCAGGTAGCTACTCTGGATCTGGTACTTGCCCTCACTGACCGAAAAAGAATTTCCACCCTGTATAATAAATGAATTAATACCTACGTTACGAGCAAGTGTGTTGAAAAAAAGTTTATTGGGCCTAGCGTGCACATACTTCATCATCTACTTTTTTATCGATAACCCGCTGTGCACGCGATACAAACATCACTATTTCCTACACTAGTTTATCATAGACCAGTGCTGCAGCCTAGTGTCGAGTGGCCGAATTATCGGAGCTTTATACATTGGCTACTCGACGCTAGGTGGCAGAACTATCTATGCTTTTATCATTTTTCGTTTAAATACGTCATAACTAACACTTGACGCAATCAAATGTAAACATTACGTTGTAGACATTAGGTTCAAAGTATATTAACTGGTATTTGTTCTTATTACAATTATGATGAAATATTACGACCAATCACGTGCGCGATGTCTATGTAGTTAACGGTACGACAGTGTGCGTGTTGGCGACATCGGCTCTGATAGTAGTCTAGGCTTATGCCATTTCCACTGTTTTTATTATTCCGTGCGCGACATAACACACGCCGTCACAACCACAGAACAGAAAAAACAGTAGAAGTGTAAAGGGGGCGTGGCGCGTGTGCCACAATTTGGACCTGTCGCTCATAATTCCGTGCGACTCGGCCGTAGATCGACGTAGCGATTCGTGAGTAACGTTTGCCTGTGCAAAAAAGGAAAAAGATAGCAAACATGCCCACTTGCTCCATTTTGGAGTGCAGAAACAAAAGCAGCATCAAAAACATCTCCAATAGTGGCATTTCTTACCATCGGTAAATATTATTTAATTTGATTTTAATACATTTGTAACTTTTTTACGCGAGACACGTTTTTTATTAATGAGCCTCACAAAAATAAACTCTATCATTATGCAGTAAAGTCGCTATTCGCATAAGCGAATAGCGAAGCTGCATCGCCAAAATACTAGAACATTCGCTACTCGATCGTCCGTTGACCCGTAGAAAAAAGTCACGGGGTGTTGTCGATAAAGTTATCGATATTATTTTTTAGCAGTATTTGATATTAATGTAAGCTTAATTATGTGGTTTTCAAGTTTAAACTAATTTAATTTATATAATAATGTGGTTTATCTATACTTAATATACAGGGTGGAAATTCTTTTTGGGTCAGTGAGTGCAGCTACCAGAACCAGAGCAGTAACGTGAAAATGGTCTTAAAAGACCTTCCCTCGCTTTTAAAGTAATGAAGATTGCCGTTTACAGATTTTGAAAAAAGCATACAGGGTGCGAGAAAATGGTCATTTTCAAAAATCACACTTTAATTACGATTATTGATTTGTAACTTCATTCACATTAAAATTCATATTCCATACATAAACAACTAGTATTTGTTACGTGTATATTATTAATGTCATTATTGTTCTATATCATTAATTATTAAAGCTAAAGAATAGACAATATGAGTATTTACCTAATAATTATCCACCTAATATGTTTCCATTAAATCACGTTACACAAAATAAAAATGTAAATCATGAATCTGGTATTTGATTTATCTATCCCACTAATAATTAACGGTTTTAACTCTTTCCTACGACATGTTTCTCAAAAGTTCACTGTGGATATATTTTCAACGGATTTATTTATATAGGCAATATGAACTTGAAATAACAAAATATATAAAAAAAAATTCACACCCGGAGGCCACACAGTCGGCGATGTTAGACGATCGAATAAATTCTCTGGAATCCCAATTATGAATGAAGCATGCCTAGTGGAGTTTATTTCTCTTTTTTCTACGTAGTAATCCTTCGATTTTTCAGTTCGGTTCAGAAAAAGGAGGATATTTTCTGTAGGCGTATCTGGTTCAAAACTCCACGCTTGTATGTATTTGATACTATTTGTATGGGAATTTTAAATCTCGATCTGCGGCTTTTCTAGCCGATTTTTTTTTTGTCACATACAAGCTTTTGATCCTGAACAGAAAAAGGATCGATTGGTATAAAAAAAAAATTAAGTCACTAATTACCATTTTCTCACACCCTGTATGTTTTTTCCAAAATCTGTAAACGCCAATTTTCATTAATTTATAATCGAGGGACAGTCTTGTAAGACCATTTTCAGGTAGCTACTCTGGATCTGGTACTTGCCCTCACTGACCGAAAAAGAATTTCCACCCTGTATAATAAATGAATTAATACCTACGTTACGAGCAAGTGTGTTGAAAAAAAGTTTATTGGGCCTAGCGTGCACATACTTCATCATCTACTTTTTTATCGATAACCCGCTGTGCACGCGATACAAACATCACTATTTCCTACACTAGTTTATCATAGACCAGTGCTGCAGCCTAGTGTCGAGTGGCCGAATTATCGGAGCTTTATACATTGGCTACTCGACGCTAGGTGGCAGAACTATCTATGCTTTTATCATTTTTCGTTTAAATACGTCATAACTAACACTTGACGCAATCAAATGTAAACATTACGTTGTAGACATTAGGTTCAAAGTATATTAACTGGTATTTGTTCTTATTACAATTATGATGAAATATTACGACCAATCACGTGCGCGATGTCTATGTAGTTAACGGTACGACAGTGTGCGTGTTGGCGACATCGGCTCTGATAGTAGTCTAGGCTTATGCCATTTCCACTGTTTTTATTATTCCGTGCGCGACATAACACACGCCGTCACAACCACAGAACAGAAAAAACAGTAGAAGTGTAAAGGGGGCGTGGCGCGTGTGCCACAATTTGGACCTGTCGCTCATAATTCCGTGCGACTCGGCCGTAGATCGACGTAGCGATTCGTGAGTAACGTTTGCCTGTGCAAAAAAGGAAAAAGATAGCAAACATGCCCACTTGCTCCATTTTGGAGTGCAGAAACAAAAGCAGCATCAAAAACATCTCCAATAGTGGCATTTCTTACCATCGGTAAATATTATTTAATTTGATTTTAATACATTTGTAACTTTTTTACGCGAGACACGTTTTTTATTAATGAGCCTCACAAAAATAAACTCTATCATTATGCAGTAAAGTCGCTATTCGCATAAGCGAAT
>JALPQI010004467.1:0-79953 GCA_025490895.1 Thaumatotibia leucotreta
AACATCATTCGAAAAACAACCCCACAGTGGCACTCGATCGAAAATTATTCAATAAATTATTAATTTCGCTGTTTTCGAGTAATAGTTAAGGTCGATTGTTAAGGATTTCAATTTTGATCGCAATTAGCTATGTAAATTATAAGTATTTTGCTTAATTCTTTACTTATTTACGCTATGAATTACGAGAAATATTATCGTCAGCTTAACAACATTTTTTTTTCTACGGCAACTTTTAAATCTTATGCCTAAATCGTACTCATCACTTTGTTCTATTTCGTACCGGTGCGTTTTAGGAATAATCGTTTATTTGACTGTATAAGATAAACATAACCAATGGATAATACAATACTTAGTCATGTAAAGTTATAGAAATAACTCTCTGTGTATATTAACAAAGGAAATTTGAAAAAAATAAGAAATTTGGTCAGGCTCCTGTTGTAGGTAGGAAACAAAATAAGAGACAATAATTTGTGTACCTACGCAATGAAGTCTGGATCTACTGACATTGTGCTGGAGTCGAGAAATATTCTCGTAATGTTATTTTTGACAATGCCATGAAATTATGCAGTCCGACAAACAAATTATGGATTGAAAAAAAAACGTTAAAATGTTAGTTTTAAATCAGAAATAAGCAAGCAAGAAAGTCAACAATATAATAAGATTAGTGGCTAAATAAATATTACTAATATCCCTGAATATCATTGGCTATAATAATGAAACTATAAATAATTATATAATCTTAATTTTCATACTAAGTTACGCCGGTACGAATTAGGGATACAGAGGTACGATTTTGGAATACATAGTCTTAAATCGTACTTTTTCCACTTTTTTTTAAATTGTGTTTATCTCAGAATATATTGAAGTTCAAAATTAATTTGTTATTTTAATCGATTAGTAAATAAATAAAGATTCTTTTGATATCATAAACATATTAATTTCTTATTTATATATTCTGATATTTAGCACTTTCTCTTAAGGGGTACGAATTAGGCAAGTTTCCCCTAACCTAATTATAATAAGGCTTAGTTCTCTTTTGTTTAGATAGGTTTAATGGCACTTGCCTTTGGAAAAAGTTAGTACCAAGTTACGGACTCGGGTTGGCTGTGGACTCCAGAATCCATGAACTATGGTGCGTGTTTAAATTCTTCCTAGTACCTAAAACTTGGATAGCTGAACATATGCCTACCCCAAAGATTGCCACAATAACCGGACCTATGCCACCCGTATCCAGCGGACTCCTGCGACCTTCACCAGGTCATCAGTCCACCTTGTGTGAGTCCTACCCATGTTGCGCCTTCCGGTACGTGGCCGCCACTCGAGAACCTTTCGGCCCTATGTTCAACAGTGGATGTCTTTCGTTTAGGCGGCATATCTCGTATTTGACAGCAACTCGCAGCTACACGTCTCTTTTTTAATGAATACAATCAAACAGACGGATAGCTGCGAGTTGCGTCAAACTCAAGATATGCTTGGGGGGATAATAATGATGATAATGATAATGATACATTGGATTTGAATTGATTATTTCTTTCAAACTAGTCAGTCTTTTACTAACTAGAACAGACCGACAGAAACAGTCACTTTATTTTGACTATAAAAGTACAAGTAGATATAAATCGTATTAACGAATCAAATTGTACTTCACTAATCTAAAAACTAGCCGGATATTATAGGCGTCAAGTCATAAGTTCAAATGTAATAGTTCTTTACGGCAATGCTCCAATTGCCGGCCGCTTCCCACGATAGAAATGTTATAACCCGCCTAACCCGCCATTAGCGGACGAGTAGCTCTTTCGTAAGTTTGTTCCGCTTATAACTATAACTGCCTATTGCTTACATAGTATCAAACGGCGATCAGAAGTAAATTGGAAAGTACTATTGACACAACAGTGTAGAAGTCAATCAAGAATATATTCATAGTTATATTATACAGGGTGTAATCGATAAGTGTTTACAGGCCATAATTCCGTAAATATGAGAGATATCAGAAAACTTTTAACTGATATCGAAAGTACGTTACCTAACAAGTAAAATTACACTAATAACTTTTTTGAAATAAAATCAGAAATATCCCAAATATGCACTTCAAACCCTTCCATACATTTAGTAGGTAACCGTTCATTCAAAGGTAACAAACTTTTCATTTAAGAATAAATGTTAGATTAATTATTTTATAAACGGTAGTATTATTATTTTAATACATTGTATTCGTCCAAATAACGAATCTCTAACACTCTAATCTCTTACGACACCCGACATTCTTTAAGGCTGTAAGTCGTCATACTTAATGTGTGGGAGCGTTTTAACTTAATATTTTTAATATTACTTCATCTATATATAAAAAGTTATTGGTATAATTTTACTCGTTGGGTAACGTACTTTCGATATCAGTTAAAAGTTTTCTGATATCTCTCATATTTACGGAATTATGGCCTGTAAACACTTATCGATTACACCTTGTATATTTTCATGGTATAAGTAAAAAAAAATGTATTAATCTTTATGAGATTTTAAATAAATAATTTTGAATTTGAATTTGAATTAAGTCCAGAGACTTACAGACAATTAGATTAAGTAATCACTCACTACATCTATCAACAACTCTTTTCTTGGTAAACGTTATGTTATTTGGTGTGTCAATAGTAGTTTCAAATTTACTTCTAATCGCGGTTTGATAATAGCACAGTAAGTTTATAAATATTTTATGTCATATACTTAAGAAAAAATGACCAAGGTCACTAACGTTCGACTATAGTTAGTTTTTTAGCATTGACTAGAAAGATATAAATAATGAATATCAGTGGACGATCTCATATAAATTGATATACAGCGTATTTTTAATAGTACTTCAAACAGCTACAGTAGCAATTGATGAAGGCTAGAGCCTAAACCAATTTTCATATGTTATATTGAAAGTTCCTGACGTACTCGTATTTTTTTTTCATACAAAATAAATCAGCGTTAAATGCATCGTCACATGATTACAACTTTAGTTTCTAACGACTGTCAATAGTTGTCAGAATCTTACATGATGCGTTCGGTTAGTGCTCGCATTACGTTGCTGCTCCGTAAATTATCAAAAATCATTTCTTTAGTAGTTAAGACTAACTTAAAATTACCTTGCATTATCGGATCATAATACTATTTAAAACTTAGGTATCTTGGGTTACGGTTTGATAGTCATAGTCATAGTCATTTATTTATAATATTCTAAATATTACATGTCAACAAGTTTTTTATTATATATTTATTTTCAAAACTACAATATTTATGTACATAGATTAAATCTAACTAATCTACTTAACCTAACCTATATCTAAGATTGGCCCTTGTGGCATTGTACCGAGGATGCTGGCGGCATTTCCTCGCTGTATCGCAATACTGATGCGTTGTGCGAGGAAGTCGCCAGCTCTTCGGTCTCTAGTTACATCAACCAGACGTTTCGCGATCTCAGCAAACAATTTGCGTGCGCTGGGGCCCCAAGAACCTAACGTTTCTACGCCAAACGGTACAAAATCGTACTCTTTGCCGAGGCCCTTATATTTATTACGTTTTAAAAATTCGGCATTTTCAGCCGCAGCGGCTGCCTTAAACGTAGTTCGTTGAAGATGGGACGGTGCCAGGGTATCTACGCAAGTAGCATCCCATACCAACATCCGTCCCAAGCTCCAAGGAACCAAAGACACACCATCAGGTCTCTTACCATCATCCCTAATAATACCAGTAGGCTCAAGAAGAGCAGGTACGTTGATCGTGGCAAGAGACCTGCGGATTATGTCGTTAAGCGTCGCATGTCTGGAAATACGGCCTGCGCTTTTTTGACAACTTAGTCCGTGGTGTCCCAGTCGGTCCACGTCTGTGCCACAACAGCATAAGTGAGGGGTACATACCGCGGCCCCGAGTCTCAGGCCGGTTGCGAGCCTAAGAGAGGCCGGATCCAGGAAAGTACCAGTACTAGCCGAAGGATGGGCATGCAGCCAGTAACCAGCTTCCCGGGTTCCGACCGCCAAAAGTCTCGCACGATCTGGACCTGCAGAGCTGTTTAGAAGAGAATTGTATGTTAGATCACAATACACATTGTCCCAGCTCCTTTGCGATTTTAGGTTGTCAGGAAAATTTTTAGAAGGGCAAGCAATTTTGAATGCATTTTTGGCGTCCTCCAAACCCGCAGTCTCACAGTTAATAGGCAGAGCCCTTAGGATCTTTCCTGTGAGATCAGACGTGCTGTGGACGGATGCCAAAAATGCAGGAGAAGCCACACATGAAATTTTTCGTATCCCTAAACCCCCATACCGTATAGGGAGGGATGCTTGGGACCAGGAACGCTCCGTTAGCTGAATATTTAGAATTTTTTCTATGGTAATTTTGATTAAGTCGTCTAAAGGTGTTAATAAATTAATATTTTTCCAGAACGGACAGCAACGGAGCACGTATGTCAATTTAGGGACAAAAAGACAAAACTTAAGAATCGCAAGAGCATAATGAGGGCTAATTTCGAGTAGACGATTTGCGTGATTTTGGAATTTAGAAATCGAGTTAGAAATATAATCGGGAAAGGATTCTTCAAAAATAGGAGAACCCAGGAGGCAAAGTGAATATTTGTCTACTATTTTTATACCAGGAGTCAGACAATCAAATTTGGATTTTAAAACAGTCAAACTATAGGAAGTCTTTTGAATAAAGAGTTCGCATTTACTATAATTTAGTTCTAAACCAATATTTTCAAAATTAGTTTTGATAAGAGACAAATCGGACAGTACGGTATCCACGTCACCTCCTAGGGTCCCATCGTCTAGATACCAGACATTAAATTTTGATTTAATTTTTTGTATTATGTGATTTATGGCTAAACTGAAAATTGCTGGCCCAAGGGGGTCACCTTGCTGACATCCCACCTCAGATGATAATTGGTGGGACTTGTATAGTAATTTAGATGGATCTGCATAGCAGAGATAAAGGTAGTTATAGAGTTCGGGAATTTGTTCCTTTACTTCTGCCAGCAAAGTGTCCCTATTTACCGAATTAAAGGCGTTTTTTACATCAATTTTGACTACAATTTCACAATCATCGTGTGAAAGATAGGTGCGTAAAGCATGGACGGCTGCTTCGCATCCACCTTTCGTGCCAAAACCTAACTGAACTGGTTCGAAAATAGACTGTAATTTTGACTTAATGTGTCTAACCGCAATTTTGGATGCCAAACGACGTAGAGTTGACCCAACAGCAATAGGCCTCACCCCTCCGTCCTTTTTTGAAAGGGCAATCAAGTTAGCGCCAAAGAAAAGTGGGAACAAGTTATTATAAAATCAAAATGGTAAAATAAAAAGAAAAAACCTAATTATAGTGTAAGTTTGTACATGACAATTGTGATTCGATTACATTTTAAAAATAAATGTCATACAATAATAAATTAATTAATAAGGTAGGTACATGTCAATAATAATTCGAAAAACTAATTTGATGTAATTATTCCAGGATTTAAATTATAAAATGTCAGGTAGATTGAAATAATCATTAAAATCATAAAACGAGTGGTGCAGTAGCGATATACGCTGTAGTCTCACGGTGTGGTGTGGTGGCTCTTAAGTCTAGGTGTATGTTAAGCCACGGTACCTCAAAACTATTAATAAATATAATTCTACTCTTCAATATGTACGAAACAGGTATTAGGAACAAATATTTGTGACATATACACAAAGAAATGGTTCATCGGGACACGAAATTGAATCTGGAACCTCTATCTTCGCAAGTAAGATCACAATCAACGAAAGCTAAGGAAGCCGCCTAAATATTATTGAATATTAAATTTATTCGCTTGTCTATATTCAATCAAAAAGGAAAGCCTGATCGAGAGCAAATGAGAACAAACCTCCGAACGCGATCAGTAATGTTATTATAATAGAGAACGGTGATGATGGCACCTTAATGATTTAAGGCGATTTGCTCAATAACTGTAATCAGTTCAAACTCCGATATATCAGGCTTCATGTCCACGTAATTTGGAGTTTGTTTTAAGCAAGTCACGCTAGATGGCATCACGTTTTTACGGTGTTAAAATTAACACACAATTTAGCGATTCAATATTTGTTTTATTTTTGTTGTTTATTTATCATTAACCCTTAAATTGACAATGTTCGTCAGAATGAACATAGTCTTCGACCCACTTTTTGTATTTTTTTTAAAGACAGAATTTTCTGCTCTACACAATGGCGAGGAGGCTAGAACCCAAGATTTTTTTTAATTTGCCTATTTATCCTTAAATCAGGTATTATTGGAGCTGCCACGGTATAATAAGTATGTTGATATTACCAATGTATTGTGATGTGTAAAAATATACTGAGGATTTTTGCGCATGCATAAAATCCGAACTTACTAACTAATATTAATTAAGTTTTATGGGACATACGAGCATACGACAAAAAATAAAAATCTAAATTTTTGCAAAAGTGGGATAATTAAGAGAAAGATTTTAGTTCATTCTGTTGACATTACCAACGTATTGGGATATTTTGCATAATTATGCAAAATATGAATTTACTATTAATTTACTATCAACTTAATCTCCCTCTTTTATTGCAGCATGACTTAAACCACATTCAAAAAAGATTCAAGAAGATCTACAGCTACAAATCCTCATAAACATAGCTAGACATCAACGTGACCGGAGTAATTGCTAAAACCAAATTTATTTCAGACCAAATAAAAATCTGACGTCGATTTCACCGTAACAATATACACAATGGCATCGTCACACAATGTAAGTTTACCAACAAAACACTCACAATACGATGCGTGATTAATTCTATCATGCAGTAAGTGCTCCCTTTTTGTCGTTAAGTGCCCTTTGTAAAGTTTGAATGGAGTTTTTTACTATTTTGAAAATAGCGCAACAATGCAATGATATGATACAGAAATTTGATAATTTGTCATATCTGCCTTGCTTTCGTAGTAAAAGTTGAAACAAGATCCCATACGATGTAAAAGGTTACATGTTGTGTTGTTGTTCAATAATCTGACACAGACCTTTTCTGATAGATATTTGATATGATATTTCATGCAAACGAGACGAGCAGTATAATGTTAAAACACTAGAATGTATACATATACCTAGCTAAAAATCATAAATGTGCCACAAAAACTTTGTGTGCTGCAAAGGATCGGCCCAAAATGCATGTGATTTTGTTTGTTGCATCGTATTATCAAACTGCGATTAAAATGGGACTCGAAAGTACTATTAACACAACAGTGTATAAGTCAATCTCGGATATATTCATAGTTATATTCATAAATCCATAGTTTAAGTGTAGAGACAATAGATTTAGTAATCACTCAAACACTCACTTTGGTTCAGAATTCGAAAAACAATTGTTGTTGGTTCGATTTCCGGGTGAAGCAAGTAATTTTTTGAAAAACTTTGATTGCAGTTTTATTTGCCTTTAAAAATACGTAACATAAAGTCTTGCTTCAGCAAAATATCCTCTCAAGAATATTTAAGTTACTTTCCTTTCTGCCCTGTACGTGAGATATGTGAGTATAAAGTTAACAAAATAGAATATGATTACAGGGGCTCGATGGTACTACACTAAGTTTTATAAGTAATAATAATATAACTAGGTACTTACTTCAATTTCCACAGATAACTATCTTTCCCAATCTTAAATACCCTTTCTTAATCGGTACTAAACAGAAATCCATCACGTCAGCTTATGGTGTAATATTGGCTCTTTACCATTTTATTACTAGTTATTAAAATTATTATGAATGCTATAAATAACATCAAAGATGAATGACTCTTTCTATGGAACTAGACTATGTCATTAAGGAAGGGATTGAGAATATAATGAAGATGGGGGTGAATGCTAAGAATGAAATTGCACAAGATCTTTACTGCTGATTTTATAGCAGATATTATTGAATCGTTTTTGATGTCCTTTCTAATCCAAAAAGTGAAAGTGTAGTTCCGCTCAATGTAGGAAAATGTTAGGTAATCTTTAAATTGGAATTTATACTATTCTATTTATTTTTTATTCGTGTATTATTGTAAATGAACTGGAGATTGGACTTGAAACTTTGTTACTGTGACCACTGAAATTTTACTTAGGAGTACATATTTAGCGAAAAATTAAAAAAATCTAGGATTGGTCACATTTTATGTTGCGGGAATTAAGCGTTTTAATGACAGACAATAGTGATACCACAAGGAGATATTTCTCATATTTCTGCCAAATAAATAACCGTTACTAAAGAAATAAGTGTCAACTGAAACACGACTTATAGGACAATATTTTTCACAGTACGATACAATCGAAATAAAACACCACATTTATTTCGCACTACACAAAACAATCGGCAAGAACAACCATTCTCTCCCAAGAGCTATGAAGCAATAATCATAAATAACCATAAATTAGTTGACCCAATCTGCCAATACGGGACCCTGTAAGGCAAAGATTGAGTTATACGTCAGCCCGGGACGTGACTGATCCAAATCTGATACAATTCATTGGTTTTATATAGAAGAAAATGCGGGGCAATCGATTCAAGAGCCCTGTACGCAACGATCAATGTCGTTTCCAACTTTTTATCTGAAGATATATGCGTGACTTTATTATTCCTTTATCTAATTTATTCTCGCTTCTATGCCAACTTTTTATATTTAGTAGTGGTTTATCGTATTAATTAGTTAAATTCCATTATAATATCTGTCTTTGATAAGATCAGGATGTTTATTAATGAATATTGAAGAGATAAAATTTCGTAATTAATATGGATTTGTAACGACTTGTGGTTATGGATTCGCATTAATTAAACCTTTATCTAAAAAGAAAATAGAAGCAGACCAGTTTTAGCCCGACTTTCTAAAATCAATTTAAAAGTGATCTTATAAAAGCAATATGCTTTTAAAATGAAATTAATGGATACCGGATGCATTACATTAAATGAGTAAAAAAAACTTCAAACTTTGCCTAAGCTTGCGTCAAAAATTGACATCATTAGTCATGCTCAGAATTTAAACGTCAATTGAACAAAAACAGACGACGTAAACAAATTGAATATTCCCACATAAGAAGGTGAAAATCCACAAGTAAATATGGGATCAAGTATGATAACAAATGATCTTATTCTAAACTGTAACAATTTCAACCATAAAGCTGAAGCTGTAAAGTATAAAGTCATTTGTTAAGAAGAGAATGTCGTTAGCAAAGGTATTAAAGTTTATAATCAAAATGCAGTTTCGTTTTATGCAGTCTAAAGAGTGATCCGCATGTGTTCTTTGATTAATGATGTTAACTCCTGGGCTATTATCAAAAGATAGCAAGGGACAATTGTTACAATGTGAGGTTGTGACCAAAAACTTTACAAAACAGTAAATTCCGTTATTGTATTCATATTTCTATTATCGTATCCCTTATTACCTGTTGGTAAGATCGAAAGTGGGGCAGCCCTTATTTTTCGTTAGAATCCCAAGCTTGGAAATTTGTCCTATTAAAAAAGTTGACTAATGATTCTGGTTTGAGATCAAAACGATATTCATGTGTTTTTTTCTGGAAGGTGACGCATTTTGTTCCACTTAACGCTTTTTACTGCGCATCTGTTTAATGACGTTAACGATTGCTTTTGTGTTTGACTAGGATTCATGCTTTACTTTTTTATACATTGCAGGAAGTACTATATTATCTTGTAGTTTTTACTAAAAGCATATGGTACATCTTTATTCGTGTTTAGATAATTTCACAATTGAATGAATTCGTAGAAGGAAAATATTGCATTTATTCAGTAATCATAGCTTGAAAACATGATGACTGTATTGTTGATAATATTGTGTTATGGATATAAGAACCTGCTTGCACTTCAAGTCTCGTAAACAAAATTACACAAACGCGACCAACTAGTGATTTTGTTTGGTAATCCAACTGGATTAACCCTCATATTAACCCCCCAACGAATGACGTAAACATATAACAGTACTTTTATGCAACAGTAACTCTTCGCTATCTTCGTATGTAAATAGCGTAATCTCGGAGCACCACTTTCATCTGCCTTCCTTATCCCAAAAGGAATTTATCTCTACAGTAACACCACGGTCGTTACGCCCTACCGTGCGAGAATGCCAACTGTATAAATTCAAACCCAAAAGGTGTTAAACGTCACGGAATAAAACGTCGTTTCGTCCATTTTGGTTGCAAAAGTGTAGTTATATCACGGACTTGTTCGTTAGGCGCAGGCGCAAGGTCGCTATAAATCGGTGAACTTAGCGAGCTGAATAGAGCGTGGTAACCAGGGCTCTCGTTCCGACAAGCACTTGCCTAAGGCGAATCAGATCTTTGATCACGTGTTTCTTGAATTCAAGGTCGTGCGTATGAAGAAGGCAAGATGACAATGTAAATGAAAGTGCCAATGGAAATGAAAATAATGATCATGGGGTAAGATCCTAACCGTCATAAAATTAAATATCACAAGGAAGAGCAGTTGAGTATGAATGACATGAAAGAAAACAGATATTTCTTAAAATATACTTCAGTTATTTGTCCAACTTTTGTTGTAAGTCTTGAATGTTGTAATTGAAATGCTCCATTGATTATTGGAAACACAGATATTTGTGGTATGAATACAATCAACATCATATCAAAAATTTAAGTAATGTGGAAAACTTAAAGGAAGGAAACGAAACGAAACCCACGCGGTTGAAAATACGAATTCTCAGTTTTATTTATGTATGTGATTACCCCTCTCATTAAAAGATACATCGGAATTGATTCATTGCACTGTTTTAATGATGAAAGCAAACATTTGTGAACCAATTTGAATACGAAATAGCGTAGGTTCGAATAACTTTTCTAAATGAATCTCGAACTTTACGTGTTTTAATTTGGTTTTGTGAGATATTGGTGTCGATTTGAATGTTAAGTATCAAGTGTGAGATGAAAGTTTTGAATTATGATTGAAATGATTATATGGTGGAGTTATTAATAGTTTAATCATTGGTTTTAATTGCATTGCTAAAAATATCAAAGTACCTAACAGTTTAGATTAATATCTACATGATACTCATTAAAATTAAATACTATGAAATCTATGCTTATTTGAAAAATCAAATTTTGTTGGAAACAGATAATAAGTGGATGTATAATGTGGTACATACCTAACTCTTTAACGACCAATAAAATGAAAACGTTTGTCTTTTACATAGGACCACCTACTAAATTAACTTAAAACCGGGTTACAAATTACAATGCTTACAAAATTTGTGATAACCAATAGAAAAAAATTCAACTCGAAATCCGTTATCAACAAAAACCAATTTTGTGTTCTTCACAACAAGGTCGATATTTTTTGGTATTCTGTGGTGATAATTTAGTTGATGCTTGTACATCGAAGTTTATTGCGATTTTTATATCTATTTTATTACAACAACATTGTTTTAACGAGACGTAATAGCTCAGTTTCTACTTTATATTACCTGTTTATTCAAAGTCCATTACTATTTTTCCAATGCAAAATTATTTGGAAATACAACCGACTCGGTCGTTAAAATGCGTTATCTTTTGTTATGTAATTAAATATTCAAAATGATCATACAATTTTATTTTCCTACAAATGTCAGAAAAAAATAAGATAGATTTACAACCATTATAGTACTGTAACCTATCTGTATATCACATGTTCACAGTTGTTTTATGTCTTATAGGTATTCAGGGAATACATCAAATTTAGGTGTAGACAACGAACCATTTCAGAAAACTGCAAAGAACATACAGTCATTACGTTTATTATTTCTAAGAAATGTATGTAGAAATACAACCATTTTATAACAGCCAGTAAAGCTCGCAGCAACATGCTAATTTAGTGCTGTGAATATGACTACGACTGTAGGTATATATGACTACTTCATAAGCTCTGAACACGTAAATGCAAAACAGTTGGGAAACTATGAAAATGTCAGTTTCACACTTCAACTTTATGAAGTTGCGTAACATTCTAAATTGGAACGAGTTGTGAAAGGATCTTCATATCGATTTGATGATTTAGAACGATTTATGTATAATCAATATGAAATGCAATGTCGAAAAATGACTGTGTCAATTTCCTGTAATAGCATAATTATAATGTGATTGTCTAAAATAGTTAAAAATAGGCAAACGTCTGTTTAGTTCATCTGTTTTATTATTAAACTAACCGAACCGAACCGAAGAAAATATTATTAAACTTTATCTATGTAACAGCTTCCTTCCAGCTGAATAAAAGCTAAAGAATATTACTTCTGGTAAAAAAGAGCTAATCCCAATGTGAAACACAAAAACGTCAGCGGAAATGCATCACAATTTATTAATCTAATCAGCACATTTCCCATAGCTCCCAGTGTCAAATCGAATCATTTATCAAAATCTAACTTCTGTCCTTACCTATCTACCACACACAAAGTGCTATCTTTATTCGTATTTATATTTTGAACTTTATTACCTGCGCTATTAGTTTCTTTTACTTTGATACAATTAACGCAATCCAACAGATCTTTCTTTTTGGGGACGTGAATCTTAATACCAGTGCAGAAAGTCGTTTTGACTAACAGAACATAAATGTTATTGAAGCTCGTGATTTTGTTTATTGTAGATGTGTCACTAAAGGACAGATGTGGTTTAAATACTTATTAATGATGCTGTTGAAGTTTAAATAGGAGTGAAAAACGATTTTTGTGGTTCAACGAATTAATGACAATGGTTTACTATACTCATGCTTCGGTATCGTCTTTTTTTATATCACGTTGTACATGAACTCAAATTGTTGTGAAAACTTCAAGCTTCATTTTGACTAGAGAATGATCTTTGATCTTGAGCCATCAACTATTGAAATATCTTACAAGATAAGAGTTATTGCATCGGAATCTTGTTAAAATGTTCCTAATACTGTAAAGAACGTCAGGATTTTTTTTTGTTATTTTCGCTATTATCTGTGACAAGTCAGAAAGTCTGCAGAAATCAGCCTGTATAATCTTTGAATTCTATATGACAATTGCTCTTTTACGAGAATACATTTACTCCATTCCCAATCCACATTTCCCACTCGAACACTACACTTTATTGCGATCGGTTCGTAACCCTATTACACTTATGTTCGTACTTTTACGAGCAAGTTCCGTTACTATTATCGATTCAGGCAGACCACCTAGCTGTGACCTAAAAGAATCGCCTAAACAGGAGATTAGAGCGTCGTAAAATCTGTCAAAGCTTGATACAGTAAATTTAACGACCGTTGTCACACCAACTTGGAATTGCTTTATCAAATAATATTACAGATTTACATCGATATTTGTACGTGGCAATAAGTAAAGATACTAGAGACCTCTGCTATATTTCTTAAATTCACGATTGTAACGACATGCAACTGATGATGTTACTGTTGTACCTACTGGTCTATTTGCCATCCTTAGTTTCATTACCAAAAAAATATGTGTAAAAGTCAGTCGATAAAATTTTTTTTTTATTTTCTTGTAACTAATTGGGACTTACGTATAAAAATCTGAATATTATTTGAGAAAATCGCTAAAGTTTAAACGTGTACTTAAAATAAAAAGATAAATCTGGATTTAAGTATAGAATATTGTAAGGTTAAGAAAATCGAACATTAATTAAATGATATCAAATGTGTAACAAATGATTATGCGAGAATGAAAAAAGATGCAACATTTTACAAATACAATGATAATTTAAGAGGCCATTTTATCTTAAATGGCAATGCCTTCGAGATTATGGCCAAAGATGTATTGATTATTCATAGGAATAATAAAATGCGTCCAAGTGTACGGTGTGATCGAAGCCCACGCGTTGGACATAAAACTAAAATTTACGCTGATGACACCGGTGACTCGTTTCATTTAAATCAGATCAAGTGTGTTTAATGCTATTAGTATTGGTCCTTACACTGTTGATACTAATTTGCATGAATTCTTGTAGACTTTATGACTGACGTTACGATCTGAATTTTAGGTCAATGTAATATTAAAGTGTCATCAACTGGCCTTTATAAAGTATGAGCTTAAACTACACGAGTATTATTACTGGTATCGCTACGATTAACATTTTGTTAGAAGCTATAAAATGAAGTGCCCCGTTTTAAGCGTAAAGTGCGTAAACCTATGCAAACGTTGAGCTTTAACTGAAATATTGCTTACAAATTACTTTGAACTTTGTTGGTATATTTTAATTAAATACTGTATTACACACTTTATTGTACTACTCACAGTGATACAAGTCTACAGGAATGTAATCGCTGCGAGGGTGATGGGCACCTTTGCGTCGGGAACCAATCGGGGCGGTTTGGATGGTTAGCTCCTTTTAAGGGTTTTTTAGGTTTAATTTTATTTAAGTTAATATTTTAATATTACATTTACAAATTTATTTTTTAAGATTTAGTTTGTAGTTTATATTATTCCTAACTAGTTATTGTTTTTTTAATAATATATACTTGTTGGACTGTAATCTGTTGCAATTTTTCATCACAGTGATTCTTCATGAAGTGTAAGTAATGCACTTGCACAAGTCATAACTTTAGAGCTTCAGTCCTCCATCCGGCAATAATGGCCGATTGCCACCGAATCGTATGCTTGGTTACCACTTTTAGACACTGGCAACCCAATTATTAGCTTAACATATTATATCTCCATATTTTTTTATGCAGGAGTGTAGCTGTAAAATGAAAAAACGAATTTTCTTCCAGTGGATTAAATTAAACCTGAAGAAGATCTCCATGGGATTATATACTTTTATATCCGTTAAACAAATATAATTTTAGTTATTTAATTTACGAGAGTAATAAATTTAATCAACGCGTGTAAGCTTTCCGTCAACTTTGATTTTTATTGTGACATTAAATTATCGAACTGGTGTTTGTCTGGTTTCTAAATCGTCTCATTAGGAAAATATAATGCTATTGCTTTACTAACCTAATTAGAATGTTTTCTTATAAGCTTTGGGACAACATAAATGGAATAAACGATTATGGCGACATTAATAAAACATATATGATTTTATTGGTAGATTTCATCCCACGCGATTGATAATTTTCGAAATCGTAAAATATTGGACTTTTGATACAGATAAATATTGAGTGAAGAATATAGAATATAACAAAAATAAACAAATAACGTCAAACTTAGTAAACAGTTTCAGCCTGAAATCAATTTCAAAAATAAATATGAACGTAAAAGTATGCATAATAGAAACAGAGATAGTCATCAGATCACCTGCATATATCTGCGAAGAAATTCAAGGATGTATATGAAGTCCCCAATAAGTACTAGTCAAATGTTGGGACCACGCAAAATAGGCACGTTTGATGTCGAGTTGCGGAAAAAAAGGCCAGAATACAACAACAACAACAGATCACCGATGTTACTTTCTTTAATAGAATACTGCAAATTGCAAATTCAGATATTGACAATCCGCATATCAGTTTACACTTGGAAACTAAAGGAGTAAAACGATTTCCCATCTAAACTGACACATTTTATGGCACATGGGTGAGGCTCTTAAGAACAGGAACAAATTGTTAGAGCCGTATGGGCACGCATGCTTCTAAAACTGGCTTTTACATTTTACACCCAACGACAAATAGGTGTAAATGTTAACCTGTGAATATTGTCGCTCTAACACGTTAGGGAGAGGTTTAAGTTACTGGAGCAAGCGATATTAATTTAATTTTGCCGTTATCGTCAAAATACGTACCGGGAGGCGCAGCGTGGGTAGGCCCCCACAAGGTAGACTGATGACCTGGTGAAGGTGACAAAGTGGCGCAGGACGGGTCATTGTGGCTATCATTGAGGGTGGCCTATGTTCAGCAGTGGACGTATTTCGGCTGATATGATGGTGATAATCACCAAAATAATAACATATTGTTTTCAAGATTATAGTATACAATAATGTTTTAGATGAAAAAAAAATTTTTTTGTCTCTGTATCGGTAAGACTTCAACTTGCAGTCTTTGTATATTAGCCTCACCACTCTAGCCAACTCAAATACAAAGGTTTCCCAGCCAGTAGGTAGTTTTCAATTTTTCCTCCATTTTTATGTTGGTAGTTCTTTACGCAAATGTATCTATTTACTACACCGTGTAATAAAATTGATTTACAATACGGGGTTTGAACATAGACTGGAAATGAAGCTTCTATTAGGAGGACATTCACTATAAAATTGATTATTGTTAAGCAATCGATTCAGATGCAATGAAATATCTCTTTATATTGATATTTTATCAATCACTATATTACCATTTAGTAATTTTATTATTTGGGTCATGTATTGAATTAAGTCTTGAATACCATTCACTTAATATAATATATATAATTATAATGTTTCTAATTTTATTGAATTATTTTACAAGTGGTTCCACAAGGAACCATTCTTGTACCCCGATTTATATTTAAGTGCAAGCTTAACACATTATAAAGATATGTTTATTAAGTATAGTATACTTTCACTTGCACCACAACACCACGTGGGAGGTAACGAGCCATAGAATAATATCATCGGTTCCCATTCGCATACGAATTGAGACGCTCTACGGCAGGTCCGATCGGAATGGCGCGTAAATTTGTGGAATATGGTACGGTGTTACGTTACAGATATAGGCTTAAGCCCAAAACTTCTCGTTATTATCTAGTTCTCACGCGAAAGGCAGATTCACTCTTGATTACCGAACGACAAATATGCCTACGTAAAACGTTATATTTGACGTAGGTGTAGCATTTTGTAATACCTGTACTGTAACCAGGTACTTTTAGGTTCTTTAACTGTTTTCATTGCTTTCTCTTTCCGCAGCTAGTAGTAGTTAATACATTTTTGTAAAAATAGCAATGATTTCTAGTAAATTGTACACAATTTCACATAAAAAATATTTAGACATTATTTTTTGCCTAAATCATGAATCGAAATTAAATATTGTAATTTATGTCTGCTTTAATTTATATAAGATAATTAATAAAATTTATGTTCACAGTCCGACAAATAAATTTTATGTAACATAAATATTAATGACAAAAACTATTAGGCACGTCAAAGATATAATATAATATACTATTATCAAAGACTTTGACGCGCTCGTAAATTCAAAGTTCACAATTCGAAGCATAAAACATAAGCTATTTTTAATGGCGTCGCTTTGGAGCCTGCCCCTTATCTGTAAAAGGGCTATTAAATTAATAATTAGATAGCATTCAACACTTCGCAAATGGATACATAATAAAAAGATAAAAACCTAATTGCACCGTGCGGGATTTGAACCGGCTGCCGCAGCCAAACAGGACAGACAACTCACTGTAAGAATTTTCCGTTTGAATCCAGATAGCACTTACCTTGAATATAAAAAAATGATTGATTTTATTATGATTGGAAAAGTACTAAATGCAGTTTACATACTGTCCACCTTGCATAAGTCTTTTGTTTTGGGTTTTATTCGGTTCGGTTTTTATTTAACCCACACTATACCTAACTTGCAATAATATGCCTACGTAAAACTCGTATAAATATTAAAGATGCTAATAACATTTTGATAGAACTAAATCAAGAATAAGAAATCAATTGGAGCATTGGAGACAACAAACTCAAAATTCTTATTGGATAACAAACTGATTACCCAGTTCAGTTCACTGTAATAATTATAAGATAAGTTTATATTATCTTTCTGACAAAATAGCTTTTGTCATTTTATTAATACTTCAAGTATGGTCACATTGTCGAAAACTTGCTTATGAAATTCCACGATGAACACCATAATTTTAGGCAAATAACCACGTCAATATGAAAAATTGTGTGAAATTACATACAATCTGATTTTAACGTCACTTCAACACAATTCCTAAATGGGTTAAGATTCCAATTGGTTGACTTCGCTTCACACTTTTAGCCTGCTCTTTGTGATCTAGGTTGATATGAAATACCAATAATTAAAAAAAAATGTAGGTATACAGTATAATATGACAGAGACGTAGAATCTGAAGATGCTCTTCCCGATAAGTGGTTACCTGAAAAATGTAACCGATACCAACATTAAAAGCCTATTATCACCGATCTCAAGTCCCAATTGGTGTGGCTTCCCCAACCAAGTGTGGCTTACCGCATTAATAACTTAGATTCGTATGCGATACGGCTACTCACACGACCGGCCATTTTTCTCGAAACACCGATACTTGGTTACAATTACGAGTAATTTATCACTCTGCTCTCACCGTATTAAAAATCGCGTTTACTGCCTTTTGAATAATGGCAAGTGGCTTTGTGCGGCCGCTTGACGCTGCATCCTGGCTTGATACGGCCTGTAAATTTTGGAGATTCGTCTTTGTCACTCCAACGAAGGCATCATTAGAGTGACAGAGAAAAATTCCCGAAATTTTCGAGTTTCGTAGTTCGCGGTAGGGCCGCCGTAGGTACTACTGCTTTTGCCTCGCCTGCGATTTGTTGGTCATCACTCACTGTGCTCGTCAGTTTTAAGTTTATTTTAAAGGGATTGAATATTTTAGCAACACTTGGTTCACCTTTTGCATTTAAAAATAATGCTACTCGCATTTATATCGTGGCTAGTTTCTACCGCGGTAAACATAAAAAGGATATTTTGCAAAAAGTCTTTAAAATATCATAATTAGATATTTAGTATTAGATATCTTTTCACGTTCTTTAATGTATTTATCTCACCAAAAAAAATACAAAATCATCTTGTTTCATTCAATTGCTTTCATTTAGTGGTAATGCGGTTGAGGTGGTGCTCAAATGGCTTCCTGAGGATGATAGCAGTGAGGTGGGATTCCTACATAATTCGCCATTACACAAACCTTTCCATAGTTTTACTAAATTAATTCTATACACTTATAGGTACCTAGTGATCTGTAACTAAACCTATGGATTCTTTGTAGTCTGAAAATAAAATAACTAACATTACGATAAGAATCTCCTTGTAATTATTTTTATAGTCTGATACATCACTCACTATCAAAACTTTTACTTTCTCACCACTTGTGTGGCCATCCTAAAGTTATATTTGGATTTTTACAAATCAATTTTAATTATTACGATTTTAAACATATTGCAAAAAAATTGCGAACATGGACTACGATTAAAAACCAGATCAACACTGGCTACTAGATTATAACACTTCTAAAGCAATAAAAATTAAATGAGAAACATCGTTATATCAATTTGCACACCATTTTTAACTCTCGTTATACCAAGAACTCTAAATGTGATGACCATCGTATCAATAAAAATAGACCATCAAATTAAAAACTGACGTATTCAATGCCTATGGGTACTGAAGCTAATGCCTTTCAAACAAAAAAGGACGTGGAAAATTACCCATAATGACCAAGATATATCGAAATTACGAACCAAACGACAAAAAACGCGAAAGGGCAAATGGTTATTTGCAATAATTATTTTTAATTTCTATCGCCGTTTAGCTTGTATTATTGTCATCTTGGTTAATTCCTGAAGGCAGTTTTCCTAAAATTGATAAAGATCATAGATGTGCCACGCTCGTGCTACTAACGATCTATTGGTAGACGTCGCTGATAGACATTAAAAGTCCATTTATGGGCCAAGGCTGTCATTACCTGGACCACTGTCCCATAATTGGACTAAATAAAATATTAATGTTATAATATTTATATTAATGACAGGTGAGATAGCATAATAATTGTTTTAAACAAATATTATATTTTTTGTAATGGGTTTATCGTAATGTTTTTAATCAAATACCTGTAGGCTGTTAGAAATCACACATAAAAATAATCATACTAATCAAAAATGGGTTTTGGTTTTGGGTCAAAGGACATTCTTTTGAACTACTGCGAACCACGACTGACGCGTATCACGCTTACGTATAAGTATTAAAAGCTATTAGATAAAAGTGATAAGATAGACCAGGGTGCATTTAAAAGTAAACTATTTGTGTTTATGCTCTGTGACATGTTACTAATAAATAATATAAGTATACAATAAATAATATATGAATAAATAATATACAATAAATAATAATTATGTATATGTCACTAATAATAGTAGTTTACTTTTAAATGTACCCTAGTCTGTCTTATCACTTTTATCTAATAGCATACTTAATAAGTATGCATGTGGAACAGAGGGGCAACATGTCACAGAGCATAAACGATGTTATGTAAAATGTCTTACACAAAGTTTACTTTTAAATACACCCTGGTCTATCTTATCACTTTTATCTAATAGCTTTTAAACAAATAATCGTTTTTCAACTATTTCTAGGATCTTGGAAGCTACAACCTTAACATTGGACTTTGATATACAGGGTGACATTTGGGTCATATAGTAGAAGGGAAGGGTACTAGGGACGGCCAAGCTGAGCAATTTCCACTATTAAGACAACCAAGGAATCGCAAAAAAATACCAGAACAACAATTTTGAATATATTTTTTGTGGGAAAACCTGGGTCACGTTTTATAAAGTTACAATTTACCATTTTGCCGTTTGCCTCTCTTTCTAGCCAATCCGTGCGTGCATGAGAGAGGCAAACAGCAAAATTGTAAAATGTAACTTTATAAAACGCGACCCTGCGAGTTTCTTGAGGTCTGGAAAAGGGTTACCTATGGTAAACAAAATTCTAAGACCGAAAAATATTTCAAAAATATTTCTTTAAAAACTGAAATTCATTCCAGTGAGTTAAATTAAAAAAGCTCTCAGGCTAACGGTGATACATTTACCAATGTCACTGAGCAATAATCGATACGCGAATCGATATCGAGTAATCGTTCGTAATAACCGAATATCGACGAGGTGTCGACGTTAAAAGATGGCGGGCCGTTACTTGCAGAATGCAGGTGGTCGGCTTTAGAGATCCTTCCTTTTTTATTATTTATTATTATGATTTATTTATTGAATACAAATTTAAACATGCATCTTACAGCTAACGACAAAGCACAACTTGAAATGACGAGATATATAGATAAGCGAGTGGATACAAATAACAATGAAACAAAAAAAAAATGTGAATAACATGTAGATTTGGATAGTTATAAATAGCAATGTACAAGTGAATCTTTTATTATAAGTAATAAAATACTTATTAAAAGGTCTTGGCCATTGTGAGTGTTAACATAAATAAACATTTTTTTTTCAATCTTGCATGAACAATTACATAATTTCCATGAATTTGGGAAATTAACATTTTTCTTGGTTTTGAGAACATTCTTTTTGATATTTTTGATTCTACAGAAATAATGGTCATTTTATGAGAAGTCTGAGTTAAATGTAGGCATCTGTACATATATTTTTATATTACATTGCTAGATCATAAAGTATGGCCCGTGGAGTATCATAGAATTTGATCTTAAGGTTTGGCTATGGATATGTAAAGAACAAAAGGTATCAAGAAGAGCTTTCGACAAGAACATTCTCATTTTTGAAAACTTCTCCTCTATCGATTGCTGGTTGTAACAAAATTAATTTTAGTGACATTTTTTAACGATGTTCTATGGAACGGAAAATAATTACAACTAAAGTTAAAATACCGAATTTGAAAAATATTAACTTGTTATTTTGGCCCCGTTTTCAACTTGGCAAATAATGTTTCGATATTACATTACTATAACGATCACTATTTTACATATAAATAAAATGCTACCTACTTTCTGAGACCTAACTTTTAATTCCCTTACAGCAACTTTCTAAGATACATGTCAAGTGGTTTTAAGTAGGTACATATCTAAGTCAAACTTTTATTATAAAAAAGAACCTCTTCTCTGAAATAAATTACGCCTTACCTAAAAAATCGATCTGGAATGAACATTCCACATCTCCAGTTTTTGACGGATCGCATACATCGCCAACTCTTGATGATTCATTTAAAATTTCTTCTTGCTTCACAAACCTCATATCTTCTTTAGTCATGCTACTGGAAATATAACCTTATTCTTGAGAAATCAAGTTTATAATCCAAGGACAATAAATGACAGAAAATGAGAATTAAAAATGAAATAGTTATTGGATAACTGTAATTAAAATTTAATGCATTAAACGCATTGTACGAGTATCGATTTGATTTTGCACGGTTCGCGATACGATTTTGATCGAGTGAAATTGCTGAGTAATTTTGTTTTTTTTTTTTATATCCGTATATGTATCAGTTATTATAGCACTTTGGGTTTTATCTTTCGGTTAAAGCAATTTAATTACTCAACTGACATAACAATATGTATAATATGTAAATATGTGTTCCGTAGCGCAAATGAAAATACTTTTTTATATCTGTTCTTTTATACACCTAAATACACTAGAAAGTATATTACCTTATAGCGCCCATAGGCTACGGTGACTGTTTTCCATCAGGCGGGCCGTATGCTTGTTTGCCACCAACGTGGTATAAAAAAAAAAAAAACCTACATTAACTAATGTAATGTACAGTCGAGTTCAAAATTGCATGGACAGTTTATATGAATTAATTCATTCATAAATCATCCCTGCAATTCTCAATGCCACTGTACTTCGAAAATTTACGGACATCACATCATCAACCTCTCTCAGTCCAGTGCTTGATGTAAGCCTCTCCTATTACCTATGTAACTATATGGATGCATTAGTGCATGCATGATGATATTCCAGACATATTTGACCCGTTTTATAATATTATGTTATTATGATTGTGAGACCAGTAGGCTAGCAGTAGCTAGGTAGTTATTATTCTAAATCTAAAGGGTCGCGATGCTGAAATGGCCCTTGCATCAGCACGACTTTGTCTTTGATAATATGAGCGCGTAAATATATTTTTCAACACCTTATAGCTACGCTTCATGCGGACTGTACATAATAAGTAATTACGCCAAGTTCTAATCAAAGCAAATATCCCGTTCACAGTTTCACCTCATTCCTAAATATGGCTCACAATACAGCTTACAGAACAGAGATTTCACCGGAACACTAAACGCTGTTTGTCCAGTGCAAATTGCGTATCGGCAAATTTGCCCCGTGCCCCGTATGTGCTATGGCTTTTCACACAGAGCTTTCGTGCCTGCAGACGGGCGGTTTGAACGCAGCGGTTAAAATGAAATTTTAACCGCTTTTTTTTGTTTATTATAATAAGTTACTGATAATACTAAAATAAGAAAAAGGAAATACTTAAATGAATATACAAAATATTGTTTTGTAGAGACGTCAAAACTTTTACTGAATATAATTATATCATAAAGAAACAAGATGCAGTGATTGTAATATAAAAAACATTTTAAGGTACAAACAGAATTCTTAAACCTAAACAATGTCAAAAATACATAAAACAAAATACAAACACATCTTAAAATCAGAACCAACTACAGTTACAAGCATAATTCATGAATCCTCTCAAAAAAGACTTAAACACGTAATAGATTTTTGTGGGAATGTATAATTTTTGCAGCACACGACGTCTTTTGTTTGTTTTGTCTTTTGTTTTTGTTTTTGTTCTTAATTTAATAAATGTTCACGTTTGTAACATACATATTAAAATTATACAATTTTAGATCACATAATGGAACGTGTTCAGTGGTCTCCGTAGCGACTAAAGTGTTAGAAAATACAGTGCGACTGTTCTCTATAGTGTTATAATAAATATTATTTATTTCAGATTCATTAGACTCAGTTACATGGTTAGGTAATTTGTAATGGACAGCTAATCAAATTGATTTCTCATTCAGCCTATATTACCACTCTTTTTCTACGCAAAAGTTAATTGATAAAACATTTTTCATTATCGTCATCATCATCATAGCAGCCGAAAGACGTCTACTGCTGAAAGTGCTGAACATAGCCTCGGTCCTGCGTCATTCATTAACTGTGATCTAAATTAGTTATTCAAATTCAATGCTATAACATTATTTAATATGCTAAAAACATATAACATAGTGTATAACACAAGTGTCCATAAACGGTGTAACAACGTATACTTTTGCAAAAACATATCACTTTTATTTGCAGAGAATTTAGTATAATTCTTGCATATTCAACAGGTTACTTAAGAATTTATCGACGAACCAACTAGTTCACTTCGAATTATAAAAATGTTAATGAAAATCATAAAATTTTACATACCGTTACAAATTATGAATATAAAGTTAAGGTAGGTCCCTTAATGATATATTATGTTGCTGTTTTAGTCAAAACATTTCGTCACATACATATTAATTAGTAGTTTTATATTATTAACATTTTATAAGTTAGTTTGTTTCACAACTCATTCCATTGATTAATTATTACGTCTTTGTTCCGTCATGTTTGTCATTTGTTTGTTTCTAATATTATTATGTCACTTCTAAACCCTGTGTTTATACATTTTATAATGTTTTAAAGTATGTTATAATAATTATTAATGAAAGACTTCGGAGTACTACTTTAAGATAACTAGTTCAGTTTGCTTTACAAAGGACCCCGTGCCTAAAGTATGGAAAATGTGGTTTCAGTTAAATGGGCTGGGATTTCGATATTCTGTAGACGTCAGTGCTCTGAACAAAAGTCTCTATGAGTGCTATCACGGTTTCCGAGACCCTGTCAAAGTTATGACTGATTTTACATCTACCCTCCTATCAGTTGAGATTCCAATGAAATAAAAAATTAAGGGGTAAAATAAAAGAAACCATCTTAAGAGTATCTTATCCATCTATGTACAACACAATTTTCTTTATTAGCATACCTATAAAAAACTATACCCATCAAAAATCTATATTTTAATTTTTTTCATCTAACGGTTTCAATTTGTTTATTCATTGACATTCGCACATTTCATTTTATTTATTCATAAACAATATACGTTGCATTTGAAATAGGCTTAAAATAACATGCAAAATACATAATCCCATATAAAAAAATCAAACACGAATACAAAAAAATAAAATAGGCATTATATCAAATAGAAGCAATGGATGGATGCAATATTGTCATAGTCAATCATAATTAAAACGATTCACATTACATGTTACACACAGTCCAGAATGTAGTTTAATATCGCTGTACTCGGGTATTTAACATCTTGTTGTATTGTATACAGATGGATAAGTTACTCTGACGCTGTTTTCTTTTATTTTACTCTTTAATTTTTTATTTCATTGGAATCTCAACTCATAGGAGGGTAGATGTAAAATTAGTCATAACTTTGACAGGGTCTCGGAAACCGTGGTAGCACCCATAGAGACTTTTGTTCAGACCACGGACGTCTACATAATATCGAAATCCCAGCCCATTTAACTGAAACCACATTTTCCATACTTAAGGCACGGGGTCCTTTATTTGAAACTGGTCGGGTTTGACTGATTTATAAGTGTTTTATAAAAGGCTCTTAAAGGGTCGATAGTAAACATTTGAATCTTCTAAAGTTGCAAGCATTTGTAGTCTACGTTAAACTCGCTGTTAATACAAGTTGCGAACAATGAAAACAAACCGTATCTAGCAAATTATAAATATTAGATGTCATATACCAAAGAAAAAACCACCCACCCCACCTCGGACATAGGTGATCTTGGTCGTTTTTCTTTGGTATATGACATCTAATATTTATAATTTATATAGTATTAAGTAGTGTGACTACTGGAGAAAAATTAAAAGTACAAATCAAAATATTTAGTTAATAAATAATTTGATTTGTGTTTTCACAATATGTTCAATAGATGGCAGCACCATCTCTCTCTAGCTATTCTAGAAAACTGTAAAGTATTCTAAATAGGAGGTGCAGGCATGTAGTTAGTGCTTGCCCTTAGAGAATGGTCAAAGGCGCCTAGCCTTGTAAGGGATTGCATATACCCGAGAAATTTGACCGGTGGTTGCTAAGACCGAGTGGCCGAGGGGTACAGGCATCAGCCGCGAAAGCTGAGTACGTGGGTTCGATCCCCACCTCGGACATAGGTGATCTTGGTCGTTTTTCTTTGGTATATGACATCTAATATTTATAATTTATATAGTATTAAGTAGTGTGACTACTGGAGAAAAATTAAAAGTACAAATCAAAATATTTAGTTAATAAATAATTTGATTTGTGTTTTCATAATATGTTCAATAGATGGCAGCACCATCTCTCTCTAGCTATTCTAGAAAACTGTAAAGTATTCTAAATAGGAGGTGCAGGCATGTAGTTAGTGCTTGCCCTTAGAGAATGGTCAAAGGCGCCTAGCCTTGTAAGGGATTGCATATACCCGAGAAATTTGACCGGTGGTTGCTAAGACCGAGTGGCCGAGGGGTACAGGCATCAGCCGCGAAAGCTGAGTACGTGGGTTCGATCCCCACCTCGGACATAGGTGATCTTGGTCGTTTTTCTTTGGTATATGACATCTAATATTTATAATTTATATAGTATTAAGTAGTGTGACTACTGGAGAAAAATTAAAAGTACAAATCAAAATATTTAGTTAATAAATAATTTGATTTGTGTTTTCATAATATGTTCAATAGATGGCAGCACCATCTCTCTCTAGCTATTCTAGAAAACTGTAAAGTATTCTAAATAGGAGGTGCAGGCATGTAGTTAGTGCTTGCCCTTAGAGAATGGTCAAAGGCGCCTAGCCTTGTAAGGGATTGCATATACCCGAGAAATTTGACCGGTGGTTGCTAAGACCGAGTGGCCGAGGGGTACAGGCATCAGCCGCGAAAGCTGAGTACGTGGGTTCGATCCCCACCTCGGACATAGGTGATCTTGGTCGTTTTTCTTTGGTATATGACATCTAATATTTATAATTTATATAGTATTAAGTAGTGTGACTACTGGAGAAAAATTAAAAGTACAAATCAAAATATTTAGTTAATAAATAATTTGATTTGTGTTTTCATAATATGTTCAATAGATGGCAGCACCATCTCTCTCTAGCTATTCTAGAAAACTGTAAAGTATTCTAAATAGGAGGTGCAGGCATGTAGTTAGTGCTTGCCCTTAGAGAATGGTCAAAGGCGCCTAGCCTTGTAAGGGATTGCATATACCCGAGAAATTTGACCGGTGGTTGCTAAGACCGAGTGGCCGAGGGGTACAGGCATCAGCCGCGAAAGCTGAGTACGTGGGTTCGATCCCCACCTCGGACATAGGTGATCTTGGTCGTTTTTCTTTGGTATATGACATCTAATATTTATAATTTATATAGTATTAAGTAGTGTGACTACTGGAGAAAAATTAAAAGTACAAATCAAAATATTTAGTTAATAAATAATTTGATTTGTGTTTTCATAATATGTTCAATAGATGGCAGCACCATCTCTCTCTAGCTATTCTAGAAAACTGTAAAGTATTCTAAATAGGAGGTGCAGGCATGTAGTTAGTGCTTGCCCTTAGAGAATGGTCAAAGGCGCCTAGCCTTGTAAGGGATTGCATATACCCGAGAAATTTGACCGGTGGTTGCTAAGACCGAGTGGCCGAGGGGTACAGGCATCAGCCACGAAAGCTGAGTACGTGGGTTCAATCCCCACCTCGGACATAGGTGATCTTGGTCGTTTTTCTTTGGTATATGACATCTAATATTTATAATTTATATAGTATTAAGTAGTGTGACTACTGGAGAAAAATTAAAAGTACAAATCAAAATATTTAGTTAATAAATAATTTGATTTGTGTTTTCACAATATGTTCATAATCTAGCACTTTTTATTGTTTTAATGCTTTACTTTATTTATTTATTGGTTCTGTAAGATACAGGATTACAACTTACAACTAAATACTTTGTCCCACAAAACTGTTTGAACCGTTTGACTATGGGATCCATGAGTCTCTACAATACATTAAAAACAGTAAAGTACAGAAGTAGAAGTGTCGAAAGATGCAGTTAGGTATTTAATACTGAAATACTGTTTAAATAATTAGGATAGTGTAATGGTAAGAGTAGATTAAATTACACATAGATCTAGCTTTGTTGCCGTAGATTGTAGCATTATTATCTAGCATTGATGACGTAGATTGGAAATTAAACACATTTTGAGTACAAGGTTTGTTTACGATATTCGCTACTTTTGACGGTGAGTTTACATGCCTAAATACCACCAAAAGAACGTGCGTTTTGACAACGTGCTGTTATAAAAAACCGCCGGTCTGTTCCAAACGCATATGAATGAAGAACGCGCTTCTGCAAACATTGCTTATTTCTAGTCTGCCAGTGTTGACGAACAAGCTATCCAACCAAATAAGCTGAACTCTTTAAAACCTCACACACCTACAATAACAAACGACGAAGAAAGCAACACAGGTCTTCTTAAATTGGGAGCATTGTATGCTTAGAAATGAGATCGTAATGGCTGTTTGACATATAACTGTTCAAATATAAAATGCTTTAGAGATCTGAATGCGACGAAAACTGAGATTGACATGTCGAATAATTAATTATAATTGGCTCACAAAGGTCAACTCTAAAGTTTTAATTACGTCATATAATTGGAAACTGTTATAAAAGATCTATACGTACTTGATTTTGATATACCTACTTCTTTTCATGTTGCCCACACGATTAATGAACCTTAAGTCAATGTATTATGATATGATATTATAAATTAACAGGTGATTAGACATATTATATACTAGTTGCATATTCATTTATTATTACGTGAACTTTAATGGTAATTGAATGATATGAACTTTGATAAGGCTCATTTTGTATTCATATCTTTGCCAATTCATGGCAATTAAGACAGATTGTCTCGAAAATTGATTTTGGACAATGTGAAGAGAAAAAGTGGACGGGCCTTAAATCATTAAGGTGTGTTCGAGATGTCACGCCGTGTGGCATTTAGGAGTAATTATGATGAAAATTGCGAGATTGGAGGTCCGAAAAGATTTCTTATGTGTGAATTTTAACTCAGAAACTTACAAGATATGATTATTCAAAGTGTGTTTATATTTTTACACTGTGTAATGCAAATCCTAGTCATTATATGGAATATTGGACATAAGAATACGATGGTTTTCTAAGGACACAATAACCATGAGTTGGCAGTGAGCTAAATATAGTGACTGCATGACTTACGCAGCGGCTACGTGCAGTGTCCTGACTATCAAACGTTCAAACTTTATGCCCATTCCGCTCGTACCTACTACCTAGCATACTGTGCGAGCAAGAGGGGTAATAAGTCTGGGTTTCACCCACAGCAGCGGCAGTCCATACAAACCACACTGCACGGATAAAACGTATAAAGGTCTCTGCCCGCTGCCACTCTAGTGGGCAGAGACCTTTAGTATTACACGAATATTTACATTTCGTCATTCATGGTAAAAAATCTTCAAATATTAACGAATAAGTTTTGTTATGACTATGTCCTATATTTTATTTAGAACTACTTACTATGTCACAGCAACAAATGTCATAAAAACTGATCTATAAATTAAACGAATTTTCTTATTAGCTCCATTCACTCGTGACCAATCGGGTTCGCTCGTAAACGATCGGCTGTTTCCGTCCGCCCCGGGCACTGCACCGTATACCAAATTGATTAATGATTTTTTTGTACACAAAGTGTTACCCTGGAGCCAAATTTTGGGAATTGTAGACTGAATGGTCTCTCTATGGGCTTGGGGATTGAATGCACTTTTTATTGCAGATTGGATCATCTTTAGTGTTACTTGCACATCAGATGCTGTCTTGTGCATTAATGTGTACATACAATATCATATACCCTATTTTACGATTTTTTTATGCCGCGTCAAGGGAAAACAAGTATACGACTCGTCTAAGTAAGTATCGCAGCCTAAGAATATTGCATATATGGTAGGTGGGTCAAAATTCTTTTCGTTGTCTTGTTTCATACCACTCTATCACATTTTTAGTTGCTGTTTCGACTCATGTATATAAAAATAAACCGGTGCACTTGTATTTCTTTTTCACGCTAGATTTTAATCCATACATCAAAAATTAGAAACAAAACATCATCTCATATACAAAAATCCCAACTGTGTCACGTTTTTTAGGAACACAAAATAAGACAACGAAAAGAATTTTGACCCAGGTACCTGATTGGAATTTGGGGGTAAATTTGATTTTGACTAGCCTCATTCGCTGACTACAATTTTGTTCATAAAAAAAAATATCTTGGGATTGGGACATCTTACACAAATCGACGTAGTCCTACCGGAAGCTCAATCCAAGTTTATAAGAGAGGCCTACGTCCAGCCGTGGAGTGAGATAGGCTGATGATGTATGTATGTATGTAGATTTAGCTACAGATAATCTAACAAGTTAAAGTTTACTCATACCAAACACATTAAGGGACAATGAACTCATTTATATTATTGCTTAGCTAATATTTGATCTGAACTATTCTGAGCCATAATATATGTTATACGATAATTACTTGACCAAGGGCCTGTTTCTCGAACGCTTGTAACTTGTAATACAAGTGGAAGTCTCTTTTTAACACTTTTAATTAGATAAGGACTTCCGCTAGTATTACAAGTTACAAGCTTTCGAGAAATAGGCCCCTGGTCTTTATACAAGTATTACGACTGAAAAACTTTTATACAGGCTGTATCCGTATGTCAATTGTCTAACAGTCGCTATCAGATTATATCAGAGTGGTCACAGTACTCAAACATATGTATTGTATTGTATGTTAACGACGAGTGAATTTAAGTTGCGGGGCCGAAAGCGATAAAAATACACGTTACTACTTAACTACACCAGTGGCATACCAGGAGAGCTAGCTTATGTTGTGTATGACAGCTTTTCGTGGCTCTCTGTCTCTTTGTAATTTGTAACCCACTTACGCCGACCAGGTGTCATAACACCGTTTTTTTTTCTTTTTTTTTTGGATAATTGTAGTGTTTTATAGACAATTAATCACTATATTGTAAAAAATCCGGGGGTCACATTTTTTGGTTTCAGGCTTATCTGGGTTAATGAAAGCAATCGATAGGAGATGAGTAGCCTTTAGAAGGAAGCGTGCTGTTGTCAAAACACAAGATGTGAGTGCTTACCATGAGCTGCCGTAGTGACTTCGATTTCAACGTGGAATTACTTACTATCTACATCTCTCTGTGCTCTGTCGCTAACAGAAGTGTTTCCTTGTAGGAATCTATTATGTAAATGACTATCCAAGACGCAGGTCACTCTCAATTTTCTACCGAGTACGCAGCGTATTCGTTACGCGCTCGAGACGAAATTCTAACGCACTCTCGGCGAATTGATTACGGGCTCGCAACGAACTCGCTGCGCGCTCGCTTCGCTTTCAACTCGCATGTAAATCCTTTTTAGAAATACCGCTATAAGACACTATCTCAGAATATCTAATAAAAATATTTCTAAGCTCAATTTTAGAAGTTGTTTATGACATGCATTTTTTAACGATCGTTGTATTTAGAGGTGAAATTCATAAGGTGACTTTTACGACCAATTACATTATAATTTATACGGAATAAATTAGTTCAGATCTAGAAATCTAAATTAACATAAGCTAACATGTCAAAACCGATCTCATTTTACAGCATCAATAAAACCACAATCTTGAATGAGGTAAAGACAAATAAGTATACATATTAGCATAATTATGCACGAAAACAATAAAACTTAAAGTTTTGATTGACGGGTCATAAAGACTTGACATGTTTATGGTTTAACAGGAGCCAATATAACCTTATTTTGTTGCCTATTTTAAGAAGCTTATTATCTACTAGCGACCCGCCCCGGCTTCGCACGGGTACAATGTTTTTTGCTAGCTTGTAAGGGTGTCCCACTGCTGGGCAAATGCCTCTCCCTCAGATCTCCACAGCCCCCGGTTCTGTGTCAAGTCTGGGCAATTGCTCGCGAAGGCGTCCAGGTCGTCCCGCCATCACCGCCTGGGCCTGCTTCGTCCTCGCCTAGATAGCGCATCCACTTTGGTAGCTTTAATAGCGCACCTTTCTGGATGCATGCGGTAGAAGTGACCAGCCTAATCCCACTTTAGCCTGGCAGTCTTTTCACCCACGTCAGCTATGCGTGTTTTGGAGCGCAGCGTAGTGTTCCGGATGCGATCCATCCTCGTTACACCTAAAATGCTGCGCTCCATTGCTCGCTGGCAGACCTTCAATTTGAACTTCTGATTCTGACTTTCGGTGAGGGACCATGTTTGGGTACAATACTGATACTTAAACCTTCCTCTTGAATAATTCTACCTATTAAAAAAACCTGATTAGAAACCATTGCGTAGTTTTAATGATTTACCTAGACATAGAGAGATAGGGACACAGAAATCAACTTCGCTTTATACTTACTAAATACCTACATAGTGATATTGACGCCAGTTTAGACATTATGTCAATCGATATTTGAATAAATAATACCCGAACTACATATCGACTTTTTTCACATACAGGTGGCCTATGATGGTGAGGCGTTTATCGTTTATCATGCTACGCCTCTCCTTCGCACTTGCATACGTGCTAAAACGACAGACGAATAAACACGGGACCCCGCTATCATCGCCGGGCAAATATCGCCGTGTTTCTTTTTTTTACACGGAAGTGCGTATCTTTTGTTCGTGTTTATAGCTGATAGTCCATAACCTACTGGAGGTCATTAAACTAATAACTGTCGCACATATTGTATATTTCCAAACCACATAATATGCTTTGCGCATACCACTGAAACTAGTGCATAAAATCCCATTCAGCCAGTTCACGTACCTGGGCGATTTGGACGGTCCATTTTCGTTTTGTCCGAAAGAATTTCAAATTCCGAATCCTCTTTGTTTTTAGCGGTAGCCTGCCTCACACTTGAATTAAAATTGTCTATACAAAGGTGAACCTTATTCCGTTGGGATTAGGTGTAAAAGTGTAAAGATAGTTTTGACGATTGTTCAGAGACGTTACATGGTTTGCATTTTGGTGTTCGATGCGTGAAGTGGAACATTTCATTAAGCGTAAAAAAGTGTAACAGAATGTGTTGTGGCAAAGAATTTTGAGTGTCCGCATGTAAAAATGAGTAAAAAAGCTATAATTTTAATATTTTGTATATGTACCTACTTAGTCATTTCACCTGCAGGTCTAGCCAAGATATAAATAATGAATGACAATTATAATGAATGAGATTATCATATGCTTGTTCAAGTTCATAATTAAAATACATCACTAACATGTTTAAAAGTAACAAAGCCACAACCCCAGTTAATCTTATTTCAAGCCTGCCAGCGTCCTGTTAACGATGAAATGGGCTTAATTTAGACTCCAAAATATATTTAACATGTTAAACCGTATCATTTATTTAAAGTCAACATCAACGGGCCCGGGCATCACTTGTCTTGCACGTTGGAATCATTCCGCTGTTGAATACCAAATTAATCGTGCAGCTGATTTTTTATTTTAAGGTAAAGGTTACATTGCGAAACAGGTGACTGGTGTATAATGCTAACTTTTGCACTCTCATCTAGCGTTGGCTAGTGTAAATGAGATAGTACCTAGATGCTTAGCCAAGTTGCCAAACGCTAATGGCTTGACCACGACATTGGTCTTAAGGTGCGTTCAAACCGAAAGAGCATTCGCTATTCTAACCCCCCACTCTACGAAATTCGATCGTTACACAAAACGTGATTGGTTGATTTCGTAGAACGGGGGATAGAACAGCGAATGCTCTTTTGGCTTAGCGGAAAACCATACGCGGGAGAGGGACTACCCATATCGGCATCCCGCTCCAACTCATGGATTCGCTCCCCGCTGGTCGACGTATACCAATGTCGTGGCCAGTCCTTAACGCTTAGTAGCGTATCGTAGTTTTCCCTCTCTGTCACTCTTGCGTGTTAATGCGACAAAGACAGTGAGCTGCCTTTCGTTTACGATTGACGATTAAGCGTTAGCGCGGCAACTAATCTAAGCACCCTATTGTGCTTTGGTTCCTTAGCGACGAATAATGTATACAGTATTCCGTATTCCTACACGTGTAACATGATCGAACATTTAGACAACCAAAATTGACTACGAAAACAGCCAATACTCTTAGCAAAGACGTATGTCAGTATTGAATCAGAGCTGTGATACGAGCTTTATTTCAATTAGGTATTTGTTACTTAGTGAGTTTTTATTGACAACCGATGATTTATCGATTACAATTTTACGCTGATTGTTTGTATTTCGAACTTTTGTGTTCTTCTGTCTCAAAATGATTGTCTCTATGTCTACCTCATACTTATTTATATTTTAAATACATGCTTAAACATATTTTAAAGACAAACGGGTCTTAAACGTTTAATTATATCCTGACGTTTCGGGCATGACGTTACACCCGTGGTCGCAGGCAGACTCAATACATGCCTGCTTAAACTATGAATTCATTAGCATTCTTGTAAAGGTGCATTCAGACCAAGCGAACATTCGCTATTCTAACAACCCACTCTACGAAATTTGATCGTTACACAAAACGTGATTGGTTGATTTCGTAGAGCGGGGGATGGAACAGCGAATGTTCTTTTGGTCTGAATGCACCTTAACAAAACCAAACACTGTCCTGTGTGCCTCATCTGTGTCAGTTGTCCTTTGCTCTTGAAAATAATACTTAACTTGTATTAAAATTTATAGAAGTTATTAAGTATTAATAAAAGGAAGTTATATGTGATTATTTATTTTTATTTATTTATAAGCGACAAAAATATACAAAATTAAAACTATAATATTATCAAACTACACTATAAATAAATATATACTAAACTAAATCTAAATCTAAAAACGGCCCCCGCGGCATGGTACCAAAGATGCTGGCAGCATTACCCCGCTGGATCGCGAGGCTAATTTGTTGAGCGAGGTAGCTGCCAGCTCTTGGGTCACCTGTGGTATCTTTGAGTCTCTTTGAAAGTTGCTTAAAGAGACTCAAAGCACCAGAGCCCCACGGACCCAGGGTCTCGACGCCGAAAGGGATAAAATTATAGTCAGCGCCGAGACCACTGTATTTTCCTACCTTAGCACTTTCAGCCGCCTCTGCTGCTGCTGCTGCCCTTATGGATGTCCGAGGGAGATGTGACGGGGCTAGTGTGTCTACACATGTTGCATCCCACACTAGCACCCGTCCCATACTCCATGGAATCAGAGACATCCCATCCGGTCTCTTGCCGTCGGTCCTTGATATGCCGGTAGGCTCTAATAGAGCCGGAACATTGACCGACGCAAGAGCCCTACGGATGATGTCATTAAGGGCAGCATGTCTTGAGAAGCGGCCCGCACTCCTTTGGCAGGAAAGTCCGTGGTGGCCCAGGCGGTCCACCTCGTGGCCGCAGGGGCAACGATGCGGGGCGCAGACCGGGACCCCGAGACGGAGACAAACTGAAAAACGGAGGGTATTGGGGTCTAAAAAGGTTCCAGTATTTGGGGAGGGATGTGCATGGAGCCAGAACCCGGCTTCTTTTGTGCTGCCGGCTAATATTCTGGCTCGTTCATTAGTGCAAGGAAGTTTCAATAAGGTATTCCAATAAAATGTGAAGGAGAAATCAATCTAAATTATTAACGGGAACTTATTAAACGAAACCCAACCGCAAAGCTAAAGTTGTTCTCGCGAACTGCGGCCCGAAAACTGACGTGAGCGAGAATTAATTTTAAAATTAAACAGAACAAAAGTTTCATTGATTTTTTAAGGAATTCGCGATTCTGTATAATTAGCTTTTGATATGGGGTTGCTGCTGTCGTCACTCGGTGTGAGAGTAGGCTGTTAAATCAACTGTAAGGCAATTACGCTTTAAAATTAAAAAGTTTACTTGTACAGGATATTCAAGATTTTTAAATATGTAGTATACGTGTTATGACTTTACGACTAAATGTATATTTATTTTAAAATTGAAAGGCACTAGGTATGTACCTACCTAATTCGAAAAAGAGGTACAATGCTCGTAAATAGGGAGAAAAAATAAGATATAATTTAGTAAATTGAAATATTACATTATATAATTGTATTTTTTTACCAACCATTATAAGAAACCATTCAAATAATAGAAAAAAATGGGTAACATTTCAAATTAGATATTAAGGAAACTTTTACCTGATTTTTATATAAACCAACATTTTTAATAACTAATTAAAACTCAAACGTAACCTGCACAATCAGGTACTTAATTGACATTTTGTACGTTTCTGTGAAAGTGAAAAATAAGTAGGTATAATAATTACTTAATTATTGAATGGCAGTTTGATACACGTTTAATGGTAAACATATTCGTTTTTTCGTACTATATATTGGTGACTTACTTTTAGTTACTACGTAGAAGATAATACTCATACAGATGTCATTCATATTATAATCCTTTCCCTTCCTTTTTTTGCGGAAATATGCAAATTCGAATCAATATCACAATGTAAAGTGTCACCAAAATCATATACTACAATTTAAAAATAAACACAAAATTCAGATAACCCTTTTCAATTTTTTTACCGGAACCCATAAACCGGTACAGAATCCGGTACCAAAGTCCCGAGTCCCGTTCCGCCGTGTTAATATCTATATTGACGAAGCTCGCTCAATTACTGATAACCATCACTAATTAGCGATTTAACCGAACTTTTTAAGGCCTGACAGTTAAATTACATCTTTATTTATCTAAAATTTGATTTCTCGTTATTCGGGGTGCGGCAGGCCAGAGTGTAAAAATGCGTAAGAATTTTTATGAAATTTTTCGCATCTGCGCACCTACAAAATATTTTATCAAAATTAAAATAATTTATTTGTACAACATAGATAATGTACGTATAAACAAATTTTTGTACCACTATTTTGATTTTGATTTGGATTTATTATTGAAGAGTTATATCTTTATAACTCTTCAATAATTCCTTAAGTACCAAGTATGCAATTCGAAAAATGTATAGGAATCTGATAACAAAAAAGGAACGTTTCATACAAACATTTTGGGACATTTTGGGAAATGTAGTGGATCTTGCTCAGCATCATTGACTCTACCAGCCTACCAATTTTTATCAATATCGAATACCAATTTTTTTGGAGAATTACACAAGTAACATTTGCATGACAACTGACTAGTGCAGATGATGAAGGTAAAGACCACCAGTCGTGGAACCATGATGACCGCCTCATCACATGAGCCTATGATAGTCCACTGCTGGACGTAGGCCTCTCCTGTGCGTATAGACGCGTTAAGAGGTAAATGACCATAATCGCCACGCTGGGCAAGCGGATTGGCGATCGCAGTAATGTGTCCACTATGAAGACGCTGCTGACCATCACCAATCTTTTATTAAATAATGGTAAGTGACACTTCAATCCCTTAGTCGACTCTTACGACACCCGCGGGAGGACCGCCTAAATAGCGGAAAATTGTTTATGGTAAAGGCAGAAGACAGAATAGTGTACAATGGAGGAAACCTATGTTTAAACAGTGAACGGAGAAAGACTGAAGACGAAACAAAGACAGTGAACTTAATTTTATCAAACGTTGTATCTAAAGTGTACCCCGTAGTTTTAAAAAAAAGCCACAGTGTATACTTTTAGTCTGCAAAATGACCGGTGTTACAAAATAAAGCACTAGTATCAATGTATATTACTCGTAAAAGACGAATTGATCATATTAAGAGTACATTTTGTACATTGGATTCCAATCGCTACATAAAGTACTTCTAATTTAGATTTTAAGTACACAATTTACACCAATGTTAAATAAATGAGCTGGTAACTGGATTTGAGATAATTGGGCCCTTATTATTTTCCCAAAAGCTTGTTGATTGAGTTGTTACGAATAAAAAATATAACCTCATCTGTGTTCCCTATTCGGAGTATGTTGATTGGTATATTTCGGAAATGTCACAACAATTTTACAATTTAACAGTCATATTTTGTTATTACTGAAATTACATGAAGGTATGTCAGTTTGCCACCTGATTAAGATTTCCAGTTTAACGAGATAATTATATACCTACTGCATAATTATATGCCTCATAACTACATGCAATATAATACCTTCCTAGTTATAATAAATGATTAAATAAATATATTGGGACATTTTACACCAATCGACCTGGTTCCACGGTAAGCTCACTTAAGGCTTGTGGTGAAGGCATTAAATAATATAAAATACTTAAATATTTTATTTACAAACTATAAGTGACATTATGATAAAAAACGCCAATAAAGTTTAACCCCCTTATTCATAAACGTCTGCTAACTTAACAAGCCGCTAATAATTGTTTGTCCCTTTCGGTCTTAACAATGCGTCCGTGAGAGCAAAAGGTAAATTGCTAAAGAAAGCGTATTCAATTGTCGTTACCGTACCTGACTGCAACTAAGGTTTTAATATCACGCTAATTCAATGTCCCTAAAAGTGAAAATGCCCTTATTTCAGTTTATATAGTTTCAGGTGGTGAAAATATTTACTGCACCGACACTAGGCAAAAATATGGAAAGAAATTATGAGCAAGACTCCCAATTAAAACTATTAAAAGGTGCCGACTGTCATGTATTTACGATACCTTATTCAATGCTAACTCGCCACAGATGCGTATTAAAAACTTGTCCAGGAAGCTCAGAGAAAGCCAAAAGCGGATAAAAATACAAAAACTTTCTTATTAATTACTTACAAGCATTTGCCTTTTAGGGTGCCTTCCGTAACCCGTCGGCCGATTTGTCACCGCTTGATTGATACGCTGAGTTTTTGCTCTAATAACGAAGGAATAAAAACAGGATGTTTGTATTTATGAGCTTCTTATAAGACCAGTGAATAGGTTGTGCTAGATATGTCAGTAATATAGAACTTATATAGAACTGTTTTTTAACACATTTATGGTCACTACTTTCAATTAAACATCTTAACGATATGCGCGAAAGGCGTACTGTCCCGCAAAGTGTTAATCTTTCGCTCAATGTGGCAATCTTTGGAGGAGGCCTATGTTCAGCAGTAGACGAATTTCGGCTGATATGATGATGATGATGTTCTGTAAAAAGCAATAAAGCTATGTTTTTAGTTAGCAAAGTGGTTATACTTATTTATATACACTCTCAGTTCAATAAAATGTCGGTAATCTTTAATTTTGAAAAAATCTAGGGGCAAGTTAGCTTTGAAAAACCTCGGGGCTATAATTTGATCCTACTTGAGTATTTTCTGGGAGAGTTCGACAACTTATTTAGGTAGAATTTATTACTATTTATTTATACATTTTTAAGACTTGTATTAAATATATTATTAATAGAGCCCTATTAATACTAGCATGGTGCCTACTAATAGAATAGAGTGCCTAGAACTAAATTGTGACCAATGTAAACATTGCTCTTATATCAGACATGAACAAATTACTTATAATATGCTACTTATGTTCCATTTAAGTCTTTAATTTAACCCTTGACAAATAAAACTCAAAAACGTCCGTTCTAGCCTTCTCATCGTTCTGAAGCAAAGAATATGTGCATTGTAACGTAAATTGCCAAATTGAAGGTTAACCGGACCATCACTTTATTTGTCATAATCCGGTTAAGGATTCTGTCGAACGATCTGGTACAAAAATACCGGGTGCGAATAATTTCTCGAACTGTTCTGTTCTTAATTAACGATTTATTTCATTACTTTTATCCAGCAGTTAGTCACAGTTGTAATACATTTCTTAATAACGCATCGCTATCTAAAATCGCCATTTAGCCTTTAATGATACTTTTACATCGTTTCGTGTATCCGTGGTAGCCCCGTATCGAGCCATCGGCCCCGCCCGGGTGGAATTTATTATTGCAATCGAGTTTGAGGTGAAATTAGGTCGAGTTCGGGACAGGTGCGAAAGGGATTGAAAATTGTGAGGAGGCAAAAATATTGTAGATACCTACATAATTGTCTGTATCCGATGTTCTTCAAACAAAATGTTCATACAAGGTCATTAAGGGGTGTCCCCAACTGTGAGAAACGTGTTAAGATGGTCTTTCTGAACAATTTTTCCCATGGGACCTATTTTTATAAGGCAAAGTTCAAATTCATTTATATGTATACATTTGTCCATACTAATCCTTTCCAAATGTGTTCACATCATTATGAAACGAGACTGGAAATTGTGAACACATGCCGGTCGGTATGGAATCAGTTTTTTTCGCGATATTCTATGAAGGGTATGATATGGAAAACTTTGTTCAGAAAGACCATCTTAAAACGGTTTTCACAGTGTTGGGATCGGCAACGGCTCCGTACTCACCCTTTACGTGTCATATATTCATAAGTTCTAGTTATTCAAGATCTATTTAATTGAAAAATTTACCTTCTTTGCAGTAAATAAATTTTGATTTCACTTTGAGACAAAACAAATGCATATGGTCCAGCTTTAAATTCTGTTCAATTAGAATAGAAATTTTCTATTCTAATTGAACATAATTCAAGGATGGACCATGGCCCATTCTAGGATATGCCAATCCTTTAGCTATAAATAGGCATGAAATGCTATACGAGTAAACAATTATGTCGGCGTCCTGATCCCCAGTATTCTTCCTATGATGCTATTCAAACTTCAAGTTACCTTGTATCTAATAAGACTTGCACACAAATTTCTACGCGAGATCAAGAGTCTAATTGTATGAAGATATCAATAAGGATTCATTAATTAATATAGAACACAAAGTGAAAGTAGCATAAGTCAATTTTTCTCATATTCCCACTTCACAGCTGCCTGACACTACGCCTCTAAGCTAATGCTAATACGGCCAAATGGCGGTGTCCCATTTAGCTGTCTCACACAAAGCTTCCATACAAGTCGCGACAGCGATTGAGCTTCACACTTTTACGCCTCGTCACTACGTGAGACAATTTCCCTGACTACCTTTTTTGAGGTGTTCCAATTGGATGGCGTTATGCGATAATTGATCATCTATTTTGTAAGATTATTAATTTGATTGTATGTGCCGATATTGAGCTCATAATATTGTGAGTACCTACTACCCGATTTTATGGAAACTACCATGATCATTTTATGAAACAGCAATATATTTAACTAAAGAAAAGGCTATTTCAACGAAGCGATAGGTACATACTCGTAACATTAATAAAAATGGGAAATCTACAAATAGACCTCACAGAAAATACATTGATGCAGAAATGGTCATTACGGGATTAGATAATAGTGTCAAGTAGCTGATGTCTGATGGATTGTAAATAATTTTAGTATTTTGTGTTAGTAAATTACTATTTAACTGAATGCTAGTATCTATTAAAATAAAACAAATATACAGCATATGGCTAGTTTCGAGAACCTTAAAGATAAACATTACGATAAACTTACGCAGTCCAATTATATCTTATGTAGTAAAACATTAATGTAAGCTTAGTTATTTTAAGTAATTCTTATTTATGGGTAATATACCGCACGGTGGTAATGCAAAACAAATTCCACAATCTATCTAGCACTATAACCGTATTATACGATTAAGTTACGGGAAACTAGCCTTCAAAGTATACAAGGTGATCAAAGCAAATAAGTTAGTGCTGCAGTGCGGAGAAATTGAAAAACTACAAAAGATAGATATTTTGTTCCAAATTTAGTGACAAGAAACACTACATTACTAAATTTTAATTTAGTTATTTTTTGTGCAAAAGTACTAAGTAGGTACTTGTTTTCTTGACAATTTATTTTGAGATTAAAATATTTTGCTTTATAATTACATTGTGATAATGTACACATCCTATCATACAATTAATAGCTTAACAAAAATAATGCAAGTTCAATGCATATTACTAAAATGTTAGAATTCGGTTATCAAAATAATTGGAATCTTGTTTTTTAAATGTCGTCCTTGTCACTAAAATCGACGTCAGCTTCCAAAAAACAAAATCTATCTCTTATAGTTTTTAATTTGGCTTCACACAGCTATTTGGATTGATCACACGGTATAAAGTAAATACTGACTGACACTCTTCTACATACTGCTGTCCATTGTAACTCAGTCCAGGCATGCAAATCACGCCGGGATCGGTCAGGCCAAGTTTAGAAATTCCTTTTTCGATGTATTCCCTTTCTTGCAATGACGTGTATTGGTTTAAGTTGCCAATTCGATGCTGTTTTGGATGTTCGAGTTTGGTTTGGATCAGGGGATGGGAGACAGCGTTATATTCTTTTTTATATTGGAAAACCATTATCGGCCACTTAAATTAAAAAGTTATGTTGTATTAAGCCTTTAGCAGGTAGCTTGTAGCCCAATGTCCCAGAAAAAGACGAATCATGAGAGGCAACATGCAGAAGATCAATATGTTAGAAAATGATTAATACCACAAAAGAAAAATGCTCAAAGTAAACTTACTGGACAATGTTTCTTACACAATCGTCTAAACATAACTATGTTTATTCGATTATGTAAGTAATAACAAAAGATTTCAAATTACTATTATAAAAGTACCTTTACGAAAATCATTGGCATCGGTGTCCAAAAGACAAGACGCGTGCCTTCAAATACCTTTGATTTACCCAAGCAGATTAGTTTTTCATGAACAGTCGACGTCAAAGATATCGTTACGGTTTAGGTGGCAAAAATATATTTACTCGACTTTATTTTCTTGACATTGAACAATAAGGAAGGAAAAATACTTGATTAGCAAAACTTATTGAAAGTCTACTTCACGTGCGACATATGACTTTGTACCACACAACAAGCGGTCATGTTTTACACACCACGTCAGTCCTACGTCTTTCGCTTGTTGCAAATTGCATATTGTTTTCGTCAATCAACGTTCCCGATTAGCCCGAAGCACCGTTTAACGACTTCTGGTTTTCTGTTTAACTTGAATTAAATATTGCACCTATTGTTCTGGCCCTGGTTTGTATGTAGGATAATTGAAGTTATAGCGTTTTCTATTCAATGTATACAGGGTGTTGTAAAGGCAGTGGGATTCTATTTAAGAGCCCATTCAGTCAAAAAAAAGAGGACATTATTTAGTAAAAAAAAATATTTTTATTGAGGGCGACCGGCTGACTACAAAACAAACATTCTAATTTTATCGGTCGTGAGATGCGTTCCAAAAGAAAAATGTTGGTGGAAAATATCTAATTGATATTTTAATTTTTCAATGTTTTTGTTTTTAATATTAAAGAAGAGAAAATAATGATTTTTGCGGCAGCATTTTACTTTCTTTAAAATCAGATCGAAATAAAAAAATATGTTTCGGAAAATGCTCTTGTTATTCATTTAATCTGTACCTATTGCACAAAATAAAACTCAACATAAAAAGGCGAACTTAATGCCACAAGGCAATTCTTGGAGGATATTGATTATCTACGATATTTTAATGAATTCGCGGATATCGCAGCCTAGAAACGATTCTGCCGTAGTTGTGAAAACGATTCAAAATAATTAGAATGACGTAAACCGAAAACAATTTAGCGTGTTTCTGCTTATTGCTATCTGTACAAATCAATAATAACTGATTGGCAAAGGCATATTATATACAAAGTAATCATAGAAAAGAAAGGTAATGTATGGTAAAAACAATTAAGGAAGTAACTGCATATTAGTTGGGTCCGTATCTGTCTGTCTGTAGTAACCCTTTGTGAAGCTGGAGATTCAGAGTTTGAATCCCGATGCTTTTTGGTTTTTTACTTTAACAAAATTAAAATACAATATGCGTAAATTGCTAAAGCGTGTGTCTAAAAATTGTTAGGCAATAAATTTAAATAACTTCTTTTTCACAATGTTTAATATCCTCACCCTATGCACATTACAGAGTAAATAAATGATTTTACACATCAATCTTATTGGGTAATTACGTATTACGAAAATTTCGTTCCTTAGTCATGGACGTTTTCTAAGTACCTATTAGAATTTATGTATTCCTATTTAATACGTCGCCGCATAGTATTCCAATCCAACATAAGCCTCAAACTTGAAACTTTACGATTTACCAATCAGAATGACACCTATGCGTCAAAATGTAAGAAATCTCTTACGACTACTAATCGTGACATGGTCCTAGAGAGGCATAGTCTTCCAATAGGTTGACTGTACCTTACTGTGGAACTAGATGGATTTGAGTAATAATGTCCCATGATCTTTTATTCATTATTGATTTACCACAAAACAATAACAACAAATTTTGTAAGGCACTGAAATATGCGTCCAACGCCTTCCATACAAGTCTTACAACAGTAATTACGGTATAGTTACTGCATGATAAATAAGCTCCATTTGTATTTCAACCAAAAACGCGCATTTAAGCATGAATCTCCCGATACAATCAACAATGATTTAAATTTAGCCGAAAAAATTACTTAATTAACGTGACGTATCTCGCAACGCAAGGAAATAATCAGATAAAATTATTAAGATTGCAACCTAAATTTCGGACTTTGATATATCATACGTTTCGGAGATGCTTGTTGAGATAACAATCAGGTCAATTTATAAAATGTTACTCTGTAGTAGCGGTTTCATGATACCGATACCGATATAATTATTGGTATCGCCGAAATACAGCCAATATAACAGCCTTGGAACATATTTTTTCTCATATAACACGATTCACGCGATCAATTATTTGCTTATAATTTGAATCTTTGTTTATTTGACTAAGCTGTACGTATGAAAATTAAACTTGGATTACTAATTCCGATTTCAGTTTATTTAATTCGAGTGACCGATTATTACTCAAACATTTTCCTTTTTATTCAACTTTTTTCTTAATAACAAGCGTAAATACATTTTATGACTTACGCAGGCAATAGGACTTATAAGGCAGTTTAGGTACTCATTCTTTAAATTCTTCACTTAATTGTTTTACCAAATAATCAATAAACATTATTTAAGGTTTTTTTTTTCAAAAATACATATTGGTACCGGAATCGCATGGTCAAACTCATGTATGGCTCATCCCTATTTTGTAGTACATCGATCCTTGAACAAATTAAAGAGGTTGAGTTATCGCGTGAAATAAGTCTGCCATACTAAGCATAAAGGACGTATCTACATTTTTACTTCCTAATGACTTACGTCATTTTGACTAAGGTTACACGAAATATGGTTTTGACTTTCGACGTGTACTAAGTTGAGTTCGCGTTTTTGGTAACGATAATGACGATATGAATAACAAGTGCTTTGTATATGGATTGGGTGTTTATGTTGAAATGTGTTGCAAATGGATTACAGTTAACGTGTTGTGGAGATGATGCAATGAAATGATATAAAAATGATAGTCATTTAGGAACGTATCTCATAAAGTTTGTACAGAATTACTAACGCTAACTGCGTCAATTACTGTTCTCCTATTTTGGGACCAACTTTTTGAATGATATATGTTTGTATTATTAATTGTTTATGTATTTTATAATGATACAGATTTTATGATCGGTCTTTATTGTATACAAACATTTCGAGAAGTGCTCTTAGATCCTGCAGGTAAATGGAATCAAAATAATATCATCACATTAGATGTCCTTAAGAACTAGGACTGAACTGAAAAATCCAAATTAATAACATATGTAAGGCATGGTGGACATGGTGGTTATTACTATTAGGCAATTGCGTAGAAACTGTGCAAACTAGAAAATACGACATTAATGTAGTTCACACATTTATAAAGTAATAGCTACATTCATTTAAAAAATACTTATCATCATAGAAACAAGAGTTGAGACCTAGAGTTTTATGATTATAGTCCGACATAGATAATAATTATACACTAAAGAAAAATAACAACTTCGTCAGAAACCAAGGTGGGAATCGAACCTCACTTTTAATGGCTATTGCTCTTAATCATTTCCCCAATTGATCATTATACTCTGCCGAATTTCTCTGGTATAAACTGTCTTAGAAAGGACAGCTCACTAAGCCAATATGTGTCATTTTAAAAAGTTGAAGTTCAATTAAATAAGTAGAATGGCCATTGAACCAATCTACAATTACAGTCTCACGTTAAAATAAAAGCAAACACGTCACTAAATACCTACATTTAAGCCTACACGGTCCAACACGAAACGCAACTTTTTGGCAAAAATTCCGACGAAAAGAATCCATTTAAATCCGCTGTCTTGTAGCTGCGCAAGAGTTGCACTCAATCCGTCATCGCCTTTGAGCGAATTATTACAGCCGCTGCCATAAGAATCTACACAATTTTGAACCTTAAATCCTTTTAATAAGGGAAAAGGGCGTATAGATTTTAATGCTTTTTAGAAGAGTAAAAAGAACCACGGATATGTTAACAGAGGGCAGTCACGCCATCTTGTTACCGAACGTATTATTATTGTACATATTTTATTTTATTTTTTAAATAATGTGAACCCGTTTCTGAATCGGTGAATGAGGAAATCTGTTTAGTAAAATACACATTGTTTGCACGCGAGCTTTTTGGGACTTGAAAGACAATGAGATGATTGTTTATTTGAGAAAGAATTACGTATTTTATGTACATCGAAGAAATTACTAGTTTTCGTAGTCTCACTCCATACAAAACTGTCATTCCAAAGCGGACCAAAATTTTTATTGACAAGTGTCACCCCCCTTTAGCATACCACGCTTTAAAAATATATATCATTGATCTTCCAAAGTACTAAAAGTTTCCTTTGAAATATAATTAAGTACTAATTGAATTTGTGAAAGATGCTGCGCGGATATATAAAAAGCATTATAGTTACTATAGTTTTTTGAGCGCATTTTGAACTCATATTAAACGACCACGATTATGTATGGTTGCAGGAATAACGGAAATAAAACATCAAATCGCAATCAAAATCAAAAATCAAAATCATACATTAGATACTTAATAGGGTGGATCGCGGTTGTATGAGTTTTTTTTATTTTATTTCAAACGTAATGGGCTAGTGAAAAGTAGATGCTCTGCTTATTACTTTAAAAGGAAATTAACTTATTTTTTAAAATTTCTTAGTTTTAATACTGCCCAAAGCCTGTCAAACATTAACCATATTGTAATCTGTGGGCCACATTTTGGCAAAGATAACTATAATTCTGGTATAGTTGTAGTCTGTGTCTGATAATAGTTATAAAGACTAGGCTAGAATCACGGAAAATAATGCCGGTATTTAACACAAAGAGAGATTACAAACTAATGTAAGCGTGCGAAATTTTGACAATTTTCCAAGGTATTTTCTAAGATAAAAAGTCATGTTAATTGCAAGAAATGTGTACTACTAGATTATTTGTATCTTTTTTAATAATAAATAGATGATTTGAATATTTTTATTTTCTTTTAATGGCCTTAAACACCGACTTAGATCTGTCTATAATTTTCATATTTTCAGTGGTCTTGGGGCAGTACAAGATGTACGAATATTAAGAATTGACCATAATGTTTTTCATTTACTTTATTATGGAGCATCGATTTAGAACTAGCCCATTTTGAAAATCGAAAAAAAAAATATTCGGTCCACCCTAATACTTAACTATCAAATTCCAAAAAAAAGAGAAAATAATACATTTTTTGTGAGTAGCTTTGCGTTAAATGAGAAAAAGGTTCAAAGAATCAAATTATGTAATATAAAGTTTACTCAATTTCTACATTAGAATAAGAATATGACAAACTGGCAAATATCAATATTAGTTAAACTAAACTATGTAAGGTTGTTAACAACAATATGACATGTTGATTCATCATAACTAAATAACGCTGTGTCATATTGACAAGAGAGCGTGAGAAAAAAAGAGTGTTAGATCATTCGTATTTGCCCAAGTGTAGGACAAACTTTTTGTCAAATTCAAGAGGTATTTTTTTCTATTCTGCATAATTAAATGTTAAATGTTAAGCTGAAATGTAGTTGGAAAAAATGATCATAATACCGTTTGTTAGCCACCAAAACTCACTATAGCCTCGTCCTACCCATTATGATTAAAGGGCATAATAATATGCGATTATGAATGAAAAGCCTGTGTATGTTGAGGTTATACTCAAAATTCTTATGTTTTATGTAAAATGTAAAACAAAGGAAAAAAAAACTACTTCTAATACCTTTTACCTAAAATTAGAGTAACAAAATTATCCGTAGGAAAAAATGTAGAGCCACACACACTCAAGTTAAATAAACGCTCGTTGACAGTTAATTTCAAAAGCAGATGACATGACTGCCTTATGTATCAATATTAACAATTGTTCGTACCTGCTTATCGCAAATGCTGCTCCGAAAATCTTAATAAATCTGTGGCGTCATAATTAACTTAAAAAAAACAGGATATGCCAGGTTTAATTTATTGTCCGTATTAGATTTACACACGGTATATTTTTCATAATCTCTAAAGTCAAGTACGAGATTTTGAAAATATAACAAGGCAAAAACCGGTAATGTCCACTTATTCTCATTTCTAAGCGAAATGTCAATACAATCATAATGTATGGTTTTTCAGCTAAAGTACAGCAATCACAACATGGTAACTAGAATTTAAAATTCAACTTGACATTTTAAATGCTTGTATTAACGAGAACGACCTTCGTGTACTCGATGACACTCAAGTTTACAATCGTGACTACCATATTTGCTTTAATTTTTTAGGCAGCACCCAATTTTTCGGCCTCATCGGCACTCAAGTGCGATAACACTTGAGTAGCTTCGAGTAGGAAGTGGTGCTGTCATACCGAAGTGCCTTTGGTACGGGTATGACAATAATTGATAAATGTAGGCAACGGTGAAAAAACCGGTCAACGCACCGGAGTTTGACGCATATTCTTCGTCTAATTTTATAATTAAAATCATACTCAGAAAATTCCATGTATGTGATGCAGTAACACCCCAATTAACATAACAAGCATCATAAAGCAAAAATCATGAATAGAAGGACTTACAAAATATTTTAAAATAAAACAACCTATTTCGAACAGAATAGACCCAGCGGTTTTTTAACCCTACCACTGAGCATGGCCCAACTGCTAAAATTTACTATTTTTTATGCTAAAATGAACTAATTTTTTATCAAATGTTTATGCTCTCATCCTGGTGGTACTGAACATATCACACAGATGCAAATACTAAGTACCTACATCAATTCTTGAACGTGAAATGAATATCGTTAAATTATTCGAAAACGGCATATCAAATTGGTTTCTTTCTTTATGACCGCAATATTCATTGAAAAATGTAGTTTATGTTCGTAATCAGTCCCTTTTGGGGGTCCGTAAAAATCATTACGTCACCGAATTACGTTTTTTTTTTCTTTTTATATGACAAAGGTAGACAACTGAGCTCTCAGCCCACCTGATGGAAAGCAGGAACTGAGGCCCATGGACAATTGGACATAGTAATAAAAACATCGCCTATGCGCTGCCTACCCTAAAGACTTAGATGGATTGCTTCTATCTATGCCAGTAATTAGTTACACCGCGCACCGGCTATCTTACCCCCATACCGAAACACTACAATAGATACTAAAATGTCGTAGTTAGCTGGATAATGGCTAATTTCAAAGATAATGTAATTCAATTTGTTTTGAATAAGGTAATTCATTCTTATTCCCTGCAAAGGCCTTTTTGATCGCATTGTCGCTGCTAGGTAGTTTATTTAGTTTAAACATTATGATTCATAAATATCCCAAAAACCTTCTAAATCGTTGCAAAATTATGACAATAAAAAAATTAAAGCTGTTTCTAATAACTTTTTCACTAATAATATGTATGTGTTTTGTATCGTATCCAAAATCCAAAGACACAAAAAACAAAAGAGCGCGATTTTTTTGCTTATGTCTCTTAATTGTCATAACATTTTTGCTTTATACTCAGGACTACGAAAAACCTTTCGTCTTTCTCGTGGGCAACTTGTATACTTAATCTCATTTTTTTCAGATGAACCAACAATGCAAAGTCTGCGGGGAGCCAGCGGCCGGCTTCCATTTCGGCGCTTTCACCTGCGAGGGATGCAAGGTAAATATTTATTTATGTCTTATGCCACGAGGTCGAACGAGTATGGAGCGGATGCTCGCGAAAGTTGGCTAACAGGGTATTTCTCAAATAAATTTGTAAGTTGTCACAGCCATGTACAAAAAGTTAACGTTAAAGTTCGGGAAATATTATTTGACCGACTGTTATCTTACTTACGACCTTTTTTTTGCGTTAACACTTATTAGACAATCAGCAGTCTAGCACTTTTCTATTGATGATGCAAAACAAAAGATCGTAAGTAAGATAAGAGTCGTTCAAATAATATTTCCCGAACTATACCTATATTATACTTAATTTTCTACATTTTTATACATGAACACAAAGGTCGACCAAAATTAAAATATCACATGATTGACATTCAGTAATAATTCAAAACGCAATATCTATGCACGAATAAACATAATGGATATAAGTAAATTTCCCTAAGTTTGAACGCATCAAATAGGTAATTATGTACATAATGACTTTAATATTCTAACAGCCTAATGATCTTTAAAGCCAGTAGCCCTGACTGAGATTAAATTATTATTAAATCAATTTTAAATCATAACTTTAAGTTAAATTGCATCCAATGATTAATGGAGCTTGCACAATTGAACGGAATCATTACGTGTCAGTTTCGTATTTCATAGCGATTGAATATTGTTTTGAGATTCAAAGCGTTTCCGACTTTTATGATTCGTAACTCATTATATGACTTTATTCGTGTTGCCGTTCATAAACGTCTCATCAAGTGCCGTTTTGTGTTTAGATCAAAAGTCGTACCTGTAAGACCGTGGGAATTATTATAATCATAAATATGATAAACATTGCGAGATATTTCTACATGTAAAGGTATATTTAGACCAAACGAGCATTCGCTTATTCTATCCCCCACTCTACGAAATTCGTTTGTTACGCAAAATGTGATTAAAATGGATAAAATGAGCGAATGCTCGTTTGGTCTGAATGCACCTTCTTAACATTAAAGAACGATTCAATCAATGTATTATTATGACACATGTTACATTAAAAGAACGGAGAGCTTTAGAGGCTATTTTTAACCCTTACGCCGTGTAGTCCGATCGGCTTGTTCGATCAATCGGGCTACGATTTTTTTTTATATCTCGATCGAGGCGAGAAATCGGTATACCAATCGGACTAATCGAAATCCCATTGGTCCGAATAGTAGAACTACAAGACTTTGAAACGATCTTCCATCCAACTTATTGTGCGATCGATCAAGCCAGCGGGGAAAAAAAAGTGTGTAAATCGGAAAACAAGACCTAACTGTAAAATAACAGCACATAATAATCTGGACATATCAAAATAACGTTACATTTTTTACCATCGGAAATTCCCTTCGCCATACGTAATAAAGCAAAGGCAATTTGCTACTCCAAATCAATTTGCCAACTTTTTGTCCTTGATAATGTCGCTGATTCAATTTTCTCTACGCATCCTTGCAAATTAAAACAGTCCTTGTGTAATACGCTATAAGGTAAACATTAACAAATCGTTGGACAACGGTTCCCGTTGCGTGGTTTTGCGAGTTCGGATTGCAGTTCTGAATTGTGAAACAAAAATGTTACCGCATCAAGTGTTATAATAATATGTATTTTTCAGTAGAGATGGCGCTTTTTGTGTGCGCTAGGGCGATAAGTAAGGTATATTTTTGTCAGGTTGAGACTTCAGAGAGTTATTCTGTACTCAAAAACGTCGTATGATTCAAAAGCGAAAAGGAAATTCGTAATTTTTGTCAATTTAAAACACTCCTTTAGTCGTTTTTTAATTTATTGCCACTCGTTACGAACTTCATTTTTTTCGCACTTGTATCGTTATGTACTAAGACAATTAAGTATTAAAATTATGTATAGAAGTGATACATATAACTTTAAGCATAACATGGAATTTCAAGTTGTATGACATCGTATAACAAGGATAATAATACGGTACCCTAATATTAATCAAATCTGGGCTAAGTGACAACGTTCAAATTTCTGTTATGTAAATTAAAACTCTTTTTTAAGTTTATACTTAACATGTAAGCTATGATACCTGTAATATACTTTAAAATACATAATTCATTGACGGCGTGAAAACAACTATTATATGATAAAAAGCATTTTTCCTTGACCATACAGCCTCTGAATCATTCCCAATTAAAGACCACCCGTTGTCAAGGCCACCTAGTACAATATGTCATTGTTAATAAAAAACGTTACTTTTCATTAAAAATATGATATAAATAACCAATCCATCTGAATGACAAAAGACTTAAGCTTTTAATGATAAAAAAATATGTATTCAAATTAGAACGCATTAATATAACATTTTATGCAATACGGTCGAATGTGTTCATCGAAAATACACTTAGGTACGCCCTTTTTCTTTAACACGATATGCTATAAATCGTCATTATTGAACTGGTGATAAATCAATATGTAATTAATTGTCACGTTTTAAGTTAAACATAGGTTTGCGTAATTACTAGAGTAACTGTCGTCAACATAGTTAAGTACGTGGACTTTATGGGCATTGTAATAAAAATCAAAGTGCTCAAATAACTGGGCGTTTGTGGAGCATTCCATGAAAACATCTACGTTTTGTCGCTTACGACTCGCTATGGTAGCTACCCTAATAAAATATGCTAGCTGCTAGGAAACACTGTCAATCTTAAAGCCTTGATATGTTATTATTATGCCGTAACTCAGCTTACTAATTTAATTTCTCAAAAGTATTGAAAAAACAGTGTCGCTTACGACATGTTATCATGAAATGCTCCTTGTATCAAAAATATGTATACGAATTTTATTGATCAAATAATACTATCGTAATATGATGTTAATAATTACATAAAATGTTGAATACTACATAAAAAGCGTAAAAGCGTAAAAGCGTTGTTTGAGCTTTTTGGAAATAATAAAATAATAATTTAATACGTGATGTTTCATCCCTAAGACTCCTGGCCCGCTCGTACAGAAAAATGACACACATTCATGGTTCTAATTTGTCTAGAATATCATTCTGTATAGTAGTATTGAAATTAGAAATCGTATCTCCAACATTGAGTAGTAGTAGCCACTTGATACAGTAGTATGAGTAATAGACCAAGATGAACAACCCACGCTCCAAATTAAGTAAAAATATCCGGTAAACGTTTACTTAGCGATAAAACTATCATTATAATTAAAAATATGTCAATTAAAACCCGGTTCTACATTATCAATACTTTAATTATGTATCCATAATTTACGTCCGTGACGAACAATTTATTCGACACATTTTATCCCATCATTAGGTACAAAGTAAGAATTCCACTGATTAGAGGCTTAGAGGTTTAACATAATTAGGTATTTATTCAAATGTTTAAAACAAACACGGCGAGCGTGGGCGAAAGATTTATGTTTGGGGAGTGCCCTTAATGCCATGTGGTGTCATATTTCTCTATCCTAGTCGAGGATGGGACTTGAAAATGTAGCGGTTCCGTACCTTTACTTACTTTACTTCATCAGCCTATGATAGACGTATAGACGCATCAGAAGGTAAATGCCCATAATCGCCACGCTGGGCAAGTAATGTGTCCCCTATGATGACGCTGCTGCCCATCATCAATCAAATCAAAGGATGGTTAGTGACACATCAGTCCCTTAGTGCCGTCACCACACGGCTTACGATTTATGATTTACGAGTATATTAACGTTGACTTAATAATTGCACTTTTACTTTACCTTATCAATGATCAACCTATCTGATTTTGCCTCAAAAAAAAATTTTAGCTTTCACTGCAATATTTAAATCACTCTGCCCAATTTGATAAGAAACCCTATTCTGTATTCTGGCCATTTTTCGTCCGCAACTCGACATCAAACGTGCTTATTTTGCGTGGTCCCAACGCTGGCCCAGTACTTGTTGGGGACTTCACAAGTTCACATACACTCTTGAATTTCTTCGCAGGTATATGCAGGTTTCCCTCGCGATGTTTTCTTTCAACGTAAAGCACGTATAAATATCAAATGATGCTTCGTACATAAGTTTTTTGAAAAACTTTTAAACTCATTGGTAGGTACGAACCGGGGATCGAAGTCACGACCGCTGCGTAGCAGCCGTACGTTTTACCGCTACACCACAAGGAACCCTAATCAACATGCATAACGAACATTTAACTAACGTTCTGATTATATTTATTATGAACGTGAATTAATTTCTTTATGTCGGCGTTTTAATATTCAGTAGTATTTCGCATTATTGTTGATTTAGAGATAAAAATTAATGAGAATGAACTCTTTCTAGTTTTGGCGGAAATTCGCTTTTAGATTATGTTTATGATCTCATTCGATTTAATTTGTGATTATATTCAGAGTTGAGTTATTGGTAATTACCTAGTGATTGGTTATATTTAGATTAAGTTTTATCATTTTTACTGTTTTATTATGTTTTCCTTTTATGGTTAAGGAAAACTTCGTGAGGAAACCTGCATACACCTGCGAAAAAATTTAAGGATGTATTAAAAGTTCCCAGGCCTGCTACCGCGAACACCGAAGTTCATAAATTTCGAAGATTTATCTCAGTTACTCCAACGAAGGCGTCATTAGAGTGACAGAGAAAAATCCCTGAAATTTGTGAACTTCGATGTTCGAGGTAGCAGGCCAGCGTAAAGACAGTGGCTTACCCTTACCAACCGGGGCCTTAGTTAAAGGCTCCCATTTTACTATTTTGATACGGAACCCTAAAAAGGAATGTTTCAGTGTATGTTTATAAAACAACAGTATTTGTAAATATTCGTGAAATAATATGGTTAACGTATTCAACGCCACGTCAAATCCCATAATGTTTATATTAGGTAAAAGTATTAAAATAGAATACTGGCTCAAAATAAACAATTGTATTAATATAATTCCAAAAGTCATTGACATTTAACGAAGCACTTCATTAAATAAATTTGCATAACATATCAATTACGTGACATTTTAATAAAATGTTAATAATTAGGTAATATTGCTAAATTGAGATCTCGATCTAAACGCAAAATTGTAAATCAATATGTCGTTTGACACTTTTTTTTCATGGTTAACATTAGCTATGCTATTTTAAAGTGACATTCGACTTGAAATAATACTATGCAAAAATAGAAGCAGATTAATTCGTTCAATCATTATTCTTGACCTGTAACAGGGTTGCAATAGTATTCCATATAAAAATTGTTTACATATAAAAAATAATCGTACCTTTCCTGTTAATTTCATTTAAGACGTTCCTGTCATAACCGAAGATCGGACAAATGTGCCTTATTGTTCGCAATAGTATGGACATGACTACTTTGATTGAATAATTATTCATTTAATCATTTTCAGAAAATTACCTTTTCGAAACCGGTAACTATAAATACCTTTGTGAATATGCCCTTAAAGCTTCGTAATCAAACAAGAAATTATTCGTTTAATTATTAATTCAATCAAATTTAGTTCCATGTCGATTTATTATTGCGAACAATGACATACATTTGTCCGACCCCTGGGTACTTAGACAAGTTGCCAATCGCCAACGCTTAATCGTCAATCGTAAACGAAAGGCAGCTAACTGTTTTTGTCGCACTAATATGAAAGAGTGACAGAGAGGGAAATTAGAATAGCGATTAGCAACTTTGCTAAGCATACAGGTCACAACTTACCAGTGTAGATAAGACATTTTAATGTTACGACTGAGTTGATCAAGCCTGAGAAGACAGTTTAAAATCAAATTAGCCAATTCATGATTCACGACAAGTCAACTCACTATTATTTTCATTCACGACCCATTAAAGGCTCTTTGATGTCGCAAAGTTCATTAAAATACGGCAATATTTTTACATTTATATTGTCATTTTAGGTTTTTTTTTCTAGCCTAATATTGGTGTCCCACTGCCGGGAAAAGGCCTCTCCCCTGGATCTCCATGACTCCCGATTTTGTGCTTTCTCCGGCCAGTTGTCGAGGAACGAGTCCATATCGTCCCGCCATCTCCGTCTGGGCCTGCCACGTCCGCGTCGCTGTGCCGGCACCCACTTTGTGGCTATGCTTCTTAGCCCACCTATCAGGATGCATGCGGTAGACATGGCCAGCCCAGTCCCACTTGAGCCTAGCGGTAAATCAAAATAAAGAAGTTGACAACTGTTGAGTAGCTAAAAAGAATATTGGTGAACCCGCAAAACCACTGTCTTTCACATAACGACCTGATTTTTAACCTACTTTATTAAAAGGTAATATGTTTTAATATACCCGCAACTGGAGTAAGAAATAAGAGTATTTTTCGCAAATTGCACCAAAAAATATACACGTATTCTTAAACTTTTAAACAGTAAAATTAAACCGTTTTTAAATATGTCTCAATATTTTTTCATTTCAATTAATGATCTTATTTTTTGTATTATAATCGTTAAATTAAAGTGTGGTAAACGGTTTCTGCACACATTTCATGTTCGTGTTTATTATGTGATAAAGACAGGATAAGACATCCGATTCATATAAAGATGGTTCCAAAATTACTGCCCTTAATTACTGTACCGTTTAATTATGTTGCTTTTCAATGTATTAAATTGTCACCTAGTACTCAAAATATATTAAATATTATTAAATTAAACATACACAAAATATAGTTACTAGTAAATGGTTAAATTCTAGTGTGTATACAACTATACATATCTCACTACGCATGACAGTCATGATTTCGCCGCATGGTGACGCCAGTAAGAATACATTTGTCACCACCCCAACTGTTCCCGAACACCTACGACGAAGAGTCGACTAAGGGAAAGAAAACGTGAAGTGTCACTGACATAATAAAAGATACACTAACTGCGATCGCCAACCTGCTTGCCTTGCGTGGCGATTAATGCGTCTTTTTCGATATTCTATACATGGCAATCAATTTGCCTATCAATTTAACCTGTCATTGTCAAACTGTCATTTAATTTGGTAGAGAATTTGTTGCCATGTCAAGTTTTCTTTAAATTTACTGCAATTTTCTTGTGCAAAGTTATGCTGGTCAGACTCTAGTTAAATAGGAGAGCCCTACGTCATATGTAGTGGACTGAAATCAACTTTGTTGATGCTGAATGTTCAAGTTCGAAATCATTATTCCAATATATTTTGAACCTAATAGAAATAGGCATAACATGTAAAATATTTTTAACTACAATTTTATTCAAACACATTTCACCAGCAACTAAGTACCCACCAAATTACCCTAATAATCAGAACTTATTATGTAAGCAAAACCTAAAACACAAGCCGCAAGTCCATACGCCGTTACATAAAATTAATATTATTACCTCGATATTAAAGAGACGAGTAGCTGTATGTGGAACATTAAAATTATACCGAAATTTAAGTGAAATTACCCGTCGGTAATCGGGGCTATTACGGGCGAATGTTATCAAACAGCCTGTAATTTGCACACTTTTCAATAATCGTATCACATCGATTATTTTTTGCATCGATTCGGGCGATTTATTGGCGGCTCGAAATTAGATATGATTGGTTTGTTTTTGAGCTTTTAATTTTCAAATTGCCATTGAGGTATGCTGGAGTTTCAAGGTTAGACAAAACGATATTTTTTAATGTATGTTAGTTGTAAGATGTACATACCATGATTATTTGAAAAACCAAGTCCCGCCAAGTTTCTTACCGGTTCTTATCGTTGTTAGTGGTGTAGGGTTAGAACTGGAAGTAGTTTTAATTTTATGTGTAACTTAGACCATTCAAAAGAGTTTGTTGCTATCCCAATTTGAATGAAGACTCATTTGACTTTGACTTTGATGGTTCGATGTAGTGCATGAAAACTAACTTTTGTGTATTTTATTTACAAATCTGTACAATTTAATTTTGTGACAGTCATTGCAACTATGACCACAAAACGTTTTTTGAATATTGAACAAGTAAGCAGAATTTCTTTATTTTTTGAGAATGCAAAAATCGGACGTACGATACCTATTAGGAAAAATATGGCATTTGTCGGGATGTAGCATGAGGATGGAGGAGATGGAAGAAAAAAAATGTTTATGTAATTAAGTGAAAAAGTAATCACGTGTACCTAGTTGTTTGACAACTTCCAAAATTAAAACAACAATAGCATCTGAAAATGGAATGTAGTTAATAAGTAAGTGGTTACTTAACACGACAATTTAAAACAAAAGACAATATTTTATCTTCAAAGTATAATCGACACCTACAGATAATTCATTTTTTACGTTAAAACCCGTGGAATCTTCATTTCACAATCGATGGCTGAGATACCGGTAAGAAATTGAAATTAAAGATGGTCGCCGCATACGATATCATAATGACGTATAATACGACGACGTGGTATGAATTATGTATTAACATTTTCGGCTGCAACGCAGCTTAGTTTATCGACAGATATTTCACTCGGCAGAAAAACGCTGAAGGTTCAATCGTTGATATTTATAGAATAAGGACGGACTAGTATATGCGGGAATTAGATATATGAAGTACCCGACATATGATTTAGTTTCCATTAGTGTGTAAAATATCTAAAAAAAAAAAATTGGTCATGGCTGTCTGTTTATGTAAGTATCTATATTTATCTATCTATTATATATATCGTCGCCAGTACCCACATCACAAGCCTTAATTGAGCTTACCGTGGGACTAGGTCGATTTGTGTATGATGTCCCAAGATATTTATTTATTATTATTTATTGATATATAAAGGTGCGTTCAAACTAAAAGAGCATTCGCTGTTCTAACCTCCCACTCTACGAAATTCGATCGGTACACAAAATGTGATTGGTTGATTTCGTAGTACGGGCGCTAGAACAGCGAATGCTCTTTTGGTTTAAACGCACCTTAACACGGCTCAAAATATTTTTTTTCTTTTCACAATACAAATAATGTACTATCAATATGTACATAAAAGTAATTGTGTAACAATTTAGCTAACGTTTTAATCCTCAAGTAGACGGTACTAGAACTATGTATTATAGAATTATTATTATATATACATTTTGCTGCATTTGATCAACGAATGCCTTGATTACATGATTTACATATCAATAGTCGAATGTACCAAAAATTTGATGCTTGTTGTGGCATGTGGATACACAAGTAAACTTTCTGTTTCTAACCGCTATGTCGCCTTTCGGGCGGGCAGCGTAAATAAAATGTGCCGTTATACCCAAGACTATGTACACGGAAAACGCTGACATCTGAGTCATGTACAGATTTGTATTGTGAAAAGAGGAATTTTGTTTTGTGCCGCCGCTGGTTTATTGAACTTTCTTTTACATAACTAGTTTTGTTATCGTTGCGGTGAGCTTGGTTTTGTAAATTATTGGTTATTAGAATAGGTACTCTATTTTGTAGTAGGCATTCTCATGTTGAATATTTGAAATGCTATTTTTTTACTCACGTAAGGTAGTTACACAAATAATGTAAACCAATAATCCATTCAATGTTTACTATTTATTTGTTTACAATACTATGTGTTTGTTTACTTATTTTTAGCTTTATCACAAGTAATTATGACGTGTTTCTTGGTCATAGTTATTTTCAATGTTTCAAAATATCTATATAAGGTCCTAATTTATTAGATGCAGATATTTTTACAGCTGATAGTACTCGGTATCTGGAGTATATTAAACCGTGAAACTTTATAGCTTTTACGATGTTTTTTTGGAGAAAACGGAAAAACAAATTTCCTACGTAAAAACACCCTGTTTAAGTGATTATTAAATGAAAACTCATTGAACAGATTCTAGTACCTCTTTTACGTACCGCTTAACTGGAACTGGCCACTTCTCGTCGATAAATTAAATACTTTATTGTCAATGTCATGTTATTTTCCGTTGGATTGTGTCGTTTGATGACATGACAGACAGTGTTATTGTGACATGTGATAATGCACACATGATGATTTTTTTAGGCGAAATTATAATTAATTTTTTTGTTAGGAAAATGAAATCAAAAAAATTACATGAAAAGATTTCTTAATTTATATTTAAAGTTAATTATTTTAATGTAAAGTATCATGTGTTAAAATATCTGCAACTAATAAATTAGGACCTTATATAGATACATATACTACTACACTTATCAATCTTATCATCGCTTAATATTTACAACATAAACCTTAATTTTATCGACCTTACGTGGAACTAGGTTGATTTGTGTAAAGATTGTCCCATGCCATTTATGATTATTAAAGACCTAAATAGAAAATAATATAAGTAATTGATATTATTCAATATTGGTATCCAAAAAATCGCTTTTTTTTATTTGACCTGGAGCCGCTGACAATGGATATAGCAAGGAAAAGATCACCATTAAATAGTACATTAAGATAAAATCACGAAAAAAATTAAGTTCAAACGAGTGTTGATAAACTAAAAGACGACCGAAGGAATGTTGTAAATCGACATGAGTTACGAATTACCCTTTCGCATGTGTAATTGTAAGAAATTTTTCTGTACAGATGGCCTGCAAAGTTTCGATCTGACAAGAAATGTACCACTTTTGGCACTAGTGCGTAAAAAGGCGTACTGAAAAATATCTGTTAATCGAATTCATCAATGTTTTTAATATTATATAATGTTTACATACAATTCCGTGTTTAAATAATCTTAACTTGATGTGCCATTTGCTTAAATTCAAAAAAATTGCACTCTCAGGTGAAAAAAGAACACATATATTTACTATATTCAGGCGGATACGCCCTTTTCTTCTGTGGTTCAAGTCTTCAACGAATGAATGGGAACATTAAAGTGCACCAGTTAAGGAGAGATTTAAACTTGTAATTTTTAACCGACGATCAACCGACATTAAGGTTAAGTTTTTAAGTAAGGGACATTGTGGTCTTGATGAATTTGGAAGCGTGAGTACGAGTTGTTACTAAGGATGTTCATCTTGTAAATGGTGTAATAAATGTGATTTTAAACCTGAAAGAAAATTGCTTCTCATTTATTAAAAAATCGAAATCAATTTTAATTGCTATTGAAAATCAATACATATATGAATAGGAATCATAAATATCATTTCTTAGTAATTTTTTGGAAATGATGAGAAATTGAATAAAAGTTGATTTCTTGTATGTAACTAATTCAGAACTATCTATCACGATACCAATTTTTATCAAAATCGAAGAAGTTATTCAAATGGACTTACACCTATTTTGAGAATTGTTACTAAATTTTGTGTAGACATCAAATATTTTTTAAAATAAATCCTTAAACATACCAAGATTATTTTACTTGCGGTACTCCTAAAGCGATATTTAATGGGTTGCACTGATTATACTCACACCTTGTTAAAAGTCGGCTACTAAAAGGACCTTAATTAGACATTACCTTCACGTATGATGATAGGGTAGTAGGTCGACTTTACAGAAGGGGTTTAATAGTCATGTGTATAGAATGTGATGGTATGTAAAATCACCATCACATGAATGTATTGGAATCAACAAAAAAGTTATGGATGTAGGAACACGACTCTTTTCTGTGGCACTATCGCGAACTCCAAAGATCTCAAATTTCTAGGATTTGTCTCTGTCACTCTAATAACGCCTTCGTTGGTGTAAAAGAGACAAATCTCCGGTAGGTCTCTACCGTCAATGAGAAACCTTTACATTATCATCATTGTACCTTTGCAAAGCTGGGACAGGTCGCTGTTATTTCATTAATTATTTAATGACTTATGTTTAGTTTATCAAATCAGACACCCACATCGAGACCTTAATATCAGACTGTCTAGCTTTGACAACCGCAGCGGTCAAGTGGAACGATTCCAAATTCAAATCGTTAACGGTCAACACTTTCCATTCCATTGTGTCGCAGACAGCTCGCGTCGCAATGTCGATCATAACCCGATAATCCTAAATAACAATGATATAAGTGTTAAAGGATTCATATCAAGTTACGCCCTTATTACTCTAAGCGTTTTAAATGAATATTGAAAAGAATACAGCCGTATCTGCAAAAAAGTTAAGAAGAACATACGCCCTTTTGATACTAGTAATATATGAATCGGACATGATTGTCGATAACGGTAGTGATTTTCGATTCGAAATTCGAAGGCTGATTAGGTTCATTGTTGATTTTTGGATAGTTCATTAATGTTTGTGTGAAATTTGGAGTACGTTCTGTATAGTAAGCAGATTTAATGCACGATATTTCGGTTCGGTGGTTTTTGTGTGATTGATGATCGGAATATGATTGGACAAAATTATGACTTGGATATGGATAAGCTAGTTAGGAATCCTGTGAAGTCTGTATTATGTAGAATTGTATGGTAACAATATTTGCTGATCACGTTTCGAGTCATGTGGACTTCAAAATGATTGACAATAATTATATAATCGAAATATCAATGTCGCAAGAAAAACCTTTTTTCTGTACCTCGCAGTCGGACATGTTATGCCGGGAATGTATTTATTAAGCGTGTTTGTAAATTATTTAATGATAACGATAAACTGGAAGGCGTAGATATCTTTAACTGTACAATAACAGTCCTGAAACAGGCGTTCAAATAAAATTCAAATAATATATAATGTTATATAATAATAAGTCTTGTACGGTGACGTCTAATAATATGTGTACATTTCGGAACGTATGCCAAAGGTATAAGGATCAAAATCGTATACGTATTGTTAGAACCGACCGTACACTGTATGTTATGTCATAAATCTCAACTCTAATTTTTATTCAAGTGGCAACAGTTCTTAATATTCTTAATATTATGTTCCATAAATTTACGATGGTTTGTAACTATAGTGAATTCCTACTTACTTTTTTGATGTGTATTAGCGACGTATTATTTTTTTTCTGTAAAGTCATGAAACTAAAGGTCTGTTTGATATTTTCTTAGTCATTTGATCATTGTAACTGTACGACTGTTTGTTTCTCAATAAATAAAAAAAAAAAAAAAAGAAATAGTTGTGCACAAAAAAAAATGTGTTATGTTGACATTCTGTTTCGCAATATTGTCAAAGTAAGGCGATTTTTTTGTTACAATTTTTGAAACCGATTTATATTGTGCAAACTATAAGTCACGTTCCATCATTTGAGGAGTAAAATACAGTATTTAATAAATAATAGAGTCGAGCAATACATTTTTTCCTACTTTTTAGTCCTTTTTATTTCATTTTATGTAGAATTGTGAAAAACTTCATGAAAGTGACGATTCCGATAGTTTTGTTAAATTAAAATAATGCTGTCATTTGTGATCCTCGGTGTCTTTGTATGTATCTGTATCTACTCGTTAATTTAACCTAATTTTGCAATATTTATCCACTATTTATGTACGTTTCTGTGTTATCTTCTGTTAAATGGATAAATAAACAAAATAAGGCTGAGACTTAAATGACTTACTTTCTTACCAATTTTTAATCTGTATCAATCATGAATATATATACATAATATACGGTATGTCTTAGGGATACAATGTGTATTATCGTGTTTTAGGAAAATAGATTAATCACGAATGACCAAAATAGTCTACCTTAGGTGCCAATTTGAATTCACTCTGTATATTTTAGACAAAACGTTGAACAACTTGACACGCGAATTAATCGTGAGTACTAATAAGCTTCAACATTGTGTCAGTGACGGCCGTGAAATGGATGCGCACGCGTCTGCTTACGCGCCGTTTAAATTTATTAAACTTCGTATAATATACGAGTAAGAGACGACCAATTAAATTATAAATATTAGATATCCGTGAAGGGGAATCTTTAATACTATAAATAAATAATAATAAATAAATATCTTGGGACATCTTACACAAATCAACCTAGTCCCACGGTAAGCTCAATTAAGGCTTGTGTTGTGGGTACCAGGCGACAATGTACGAGTGTATAATAGATAGATACGTATAGATACTTAGATACATACACAGAGTTGGTAGTGACCCTGCCTACGAAGCTGGAGGTTCCAGGTTCGAATCCCGGTGAGGGCATTCTTTGTGTATTTATTTATCACAATGTTTGTTCCTTGGTCATGGCTGATACTATAATGTTAATCATTTCAAGAATTTAATTGTGTTTATTTTCAACAAATTAAAAAAAGGAGGAGTAGGTATATAACCTCAATTTGATTGGATTTTTTATACGTGTGTCACTCGATATCTCCGCGAATCGTGAACTGATAAAATAGTACATTACGATGCAAGTGCGAAAAACATGAAATTCGAAACGAGTGGCGATGTTTTAAATAGACACGAGTTACGAATTTCGTTTTTGCACGTGTCTCGTACGACGTTTTTTAGTACATATGACCCTCCGAAGTTTTGGACTTGACGTAAAATGACCCACTTCTCGCACTAGAGCCCAAAAAGTAGGTACACCATCTGTACTAAAAAAAATTATAGCACTGGTTTAACTCTGGGATGTTCTCATTGGCTCCGAGTCGGGTTCTGATGATGGGATCTTGGAGATATCGGATGAAGTTGGTTATCAATGTTTAATAATATAATAATAATATACGTTGATTTAAATTTTCACAATTATCACCCAAACCAACAAGACTTATTGTCAGAACGATATTTAACGTAAGCTTATCTACATGATGAAGTATATCAGCCTCCGTAGCCTAGTTGGTAGTAATGCTGCCTACGAAGCTGGAGGTTCCGGGTTTTAATCCCGGCGAGGGCATTGTGTATCTATTTATCAGAAATATTTGTTCCTTGGTCATGGCTGTCTATATATTTAAGTATCTATATTCATCTATCTATTATATACGTATATCGTCGCCTTGTACCCACATTACAAGCCTTAATTGAGCTACTGTGAGAATAGATCGATGCGTGTAACTGTAAGATGTCCCAAGATATTTATTTATTTATATAAGTCCTGTTTGTTGTTTAAATATCTTTTCCTAACTAGTGCGGAAAAGTAAACTTTTGCAACATTGGGCAAATTTCTCTTTTTAAGGCACTTGTTATGAAAAAAGTCGTTCGATACAGTGTAAAAACTTCTTTTTAACTCGGGTGATTGTCGCCCTCGTTTTAATCGGGCTCCAACTTTTACCCTCATTGAAAAAAATTTTTTTGCACTTGTATCGAAATGTACTATTGAAGTATACATGTTTTGTACGCATGAACTATTTCGTGGTAACAACGAAATTCTCCAACTTCCTCACAGAATGGCCTTTAGCCTATTTTGTATGGTTCCCAGGCAGTAAATACGGTAGGTAGTACATCAGCGCGAATAACCGCAGCTTGTCAAACGCGGCTTATTTATACCGAGCGACAGCGTGTGGCCACATCATTATGTTGGTCCAAGAGACGCGGGATGGAATACTCGTGTAAATAATTATATACGGGAGAAATGAAAAAAAAATATTAAAAACAATATATTATTTTTAACGCAATTACTTTCACATGTAAAAATACAATTGAATACTACTGTCACTTGTCTTGTGCTGCTCCAAAGCCCTCGAATAAAAAAAAAATCTTAATATTTGAACCATGTTTATTACTTTTTCAAATAGAAAACATCGAACAATTTTGAGAAATCTAGAAAGATAGAAAGAAACTTTTGTCTCCTAACACCGTACAAGAGGCTTTCTTTTATGAAAAATAAGAGAATATGCAATTTATATTTCTTCAGCACTTTACAAAGCTCTAAACAATGATTCGTTTTAATACAAATTCGAAACTTTAAAGTATTTCAAAATCAAAACGCATTTAAATCAGCGAATGTAAGTGTTTTTTTTAGAAAAACCTCGAAACAACTCAATATTTAAAATTGTTTTATATTCTTTATGTAGTAGGCTCTCAATGTTTGATGTAATTAACAACATCGTATTCTTATATTACTCCATTATCAAAGAATTTTATTTATGTACCGAATAACGAAAATATAACCGTTAATTTTTTATGCAGAAAATACGGGTATACGATCCTAGATCTAAACCAATTACGTCCCAATGGATGGTGGGTTAGAAGGCGCGGACGCAGCTCGCGCCGCTAGTGGCAATCCCATCACCTGCTGCGCGCAGCCGATAAATCGCGACTGCGCACAACATTGCGAAAACGTCTCTTCAAACACCCTTACTGCTTTAGACATAAGGTTGCTATTAGAAACACTTCATTGCTAAGGTATTTCTAGTATAAGCGCGTGATTTGTATGAGCTATTTTTGTTGGAAAATTAAATTATGATGCTGATGTTTATGAATGTCAGTATTGAAATATAGACTGTGAATCTATGGTGACAATTCTATGAAATTACTCGTGCTTTTTGGTCTAATAAAATATATCCAGCAAAATATATTACAGGTTCCTTAGTTCAAAGTATAATATCTTGCTTCTACGACTATTTGAGGAAATATATGTATACTTCGGGAAATATTATTTGATCGACTCTTATCTCATTTACGACCTTTTGTTTTGCGTCTTTATCAATAGAAAAGTGCTCGACTGTTGATTGTTTAGTAAGTGGTAACGCAAAACAAAAGGTCGTAAGTAAGATAACAGTCGGTCAAATTATATTTCTCGAACTATACCTACTCGTACTTAGTTACGTAGTAATTGACTAGAATTCTGATAGACTGACTGAGAATTCTATTAATTATCACACCTTATAAAATGAAAAAAATAATTTAAAACCAATTATAACTGCTTAACCATAAACCGTCGTAAGCGTATCTGCAACACAGGCACGTCATACTTAGATATACTAACGTGACACGACTAGCTAAAGAAACCATCGCACTTAATTAAAATAATTATATGTAATTTTGATCTTCTTCTTCTTGGTCGTTCCCTCACTGCTGAGGATCGTGACTCCTTATGATCTTGTTCACTAGTTGTCGCCATCGGTCGCGTTTAGTCGCCTGGTGTAGTGCAGTGCTTACAGTCATATTCAGTTGTTGGGATATCTGGTCTGACCATCGAATGGGACTTCGGCCTCGTGGTCTTTTGCCTTCTATCTTCCCTGTCACCATAAGTCTCTCAAGGTTATCGGTATTCCTGCGTGCAACATGACCAAAATACCTTAGAACGCGCTGTAGGCAGGTAGAAGACAGGCGTGGCATGGTTTCCAGCTTGAGCTCTCTTAGAACAGGGATATTTGTACGATGGGCTGTCCACGGTATCCTCAGTAGGCGGCGCCAGCACCACATTTCAAATGCGTCAACGCGTTGCCTATCCCCGGCTTTGAGCGTCCATGTCTCTGCCCCATAAAGCGCAATTGAGAAGACCAGAGAGCGCACCAGGTGAACTTTGGTTCTGTTTGTGATGTTCCTATTTCTCCAAACCTTACTCAACTGGGTCATTGCTGATTTGGCCATGCCGATCCGTCGCCTAATCTCGGTTTCGCAGCTGCCTCTATTCGTGATTACGGAGCCAAGGTACTGGAACTGGTCAACGGTCTCGTATTCTCGCAGAAGGTCAGTACGCTGGATGGTTGCAAAACGATCTATCACCATCAGCTTGGTCTTGCTTTTATTTATAGACAGCCCAAAACTCGGCTGACCGATTCCAGACGATCCAGAATTTCCGCCATTTCTGCTTCGGAAGCCGCTAGCAAAGTGGTGTCTGCATATCGGAGGTTCGAGATCCTGACTCCGCCCACCTTTATGCCGCCTCTCCAACCCTCAAGCGCATGTCGCATGATGTGTTCGCCATAGATGTTAAATAGGATCGGAGAGATTACACAGCCTTGCCGAACGCCTTTTTGAAATTTAAAGCTGGTCGAAGTTGCCTCTTCTATCCTGACTGTACCGTATCCAGACTCATAGAGATTGCGGATGATCGATATCAGGTGCGCAGGGACTCCTGTCTCCGAGAGGACCTCCCATAGTTTCTCCCATTTCACACAGTCGAAAGCCTTTTGGTAATCAACGAAACACTTGAAAGTCGGGGTGTTAAATTCATAGCATTTTTCTACTAGAAGGCGTAAGTTTAGTATCTGCTCTCTGGTTCCTCTCCCTTTGACGAAACCCGCCTGCTCTTGTGGTATCTGCCAGTCCAAAAAAGCCCGCAACCGTGCATTCAGGACGTACAGAAGGATTTTGCTTGCATGTGATATTAATGCTATTGTTCTATAGTTACTGCAGTTCCGAACAAATCCTTTTTTGTGGAGGGGGAGAATAACAGAATGTACCCAATCAGATGGCCACTGTCCGGAGCTCCATATATTGCTGCATATGTTGTGAAGACTAGCAATCCCATTCGGACCCAGGGCTTTCAACGCTTCAGCCGTGATATTGTCAGGTCCGGATGCCTTATTCCTTTTTAGTTTCCGGATTGCGTCTTGCACTTCCGACAGAAGTATGGCAGGTTCTAAGTCATACGTGGTGTCATCTTGCTGAGTCGACTGAGGTAGTTGGTCTTGGTAAAGTTCCTCACAATATTCCCGCCATCTTTCCGCAGCTCCTTTGACATCCTGGATTGGGTTGCCATCCTTATCATCGATTATCCAGCAGGATGGTTTCGACTTATGTGTTATTTTTTTCACCAGTCTGAAGAGGTCAGCAGATTGATGTTTTTCAGCGTGACGTTCTATTTCAATACAGATATTTTCTAAGTATTTGTTTTCATCCCTTCGGCACTGTCGTTGGATTAGTTTGGAGAGTCTAGAGTATTCTTCCTCGTGCAAGTCCGATCGCTTTCCTTTCTTCATTTCTTTTCGCAGGGCTATGTTTGCCCAGACTTCATCTGACATCCATTCTTTCCGGTTTTCGGGTTTTTTCCTCATCGAATTTAGCGTCTCGGAAACTTTGGACTTAAGATGCTCCCACTTTTGGTTCGCGTCTAGATCTGTGGCACTGGAAAGGATCTCTATTAATTCAGGCTCTGTCTTCTTCTGAAAGTACTCGTATTCCGCTGGAGAGATCCTAACTATGTGACTTGTCTGTTTTCGGCATCTTTTTAGTCGCACACGTAGGTCTGACACTAGAAGTTGATGGTCCGAACCGCAATCAGCTCCCGGATATGTGCGGGTGTTTGTTATTGCTGACCTCCATCGACTTGCAATAGTAATGAAGTCAATTTGATTCCGATAACGGCCGCCGGGTGAGGTCCAAGTGTATAACCTTCTCTTATGTTGTTCGAAGCAAATGTTGGTTATGGACAGGTCTTGGCTTATGCAGAAGTCAATAAATTTGTCCCCTCTCTCGTTCCTTATTCCTAGCCCATATTTACCAACGATATGGCGTATGTGGTCGTCATGAACTGGTAATTTTGATAGTCACCAAATAAACTTCTTCAACCAATTTCTCCAAAATCCTATCAGACCCCGTTTTGGTACCAAAAGGACAATCTCGGTATTATTCCCACTCAATTAAAAAAAAAATTGATGTCGGTTCACGATTTTTGAAGATATGTAAACATATCATATGTCCAGCATATGCCTTACCAAGGAGCGGAATTTTCATAGCAAAACCTTACTGTCAAAGGGATTGAGTAAACTATCCACTAATTATCGATGTTACGGAATAGCACATTACTAATTTAAAAGATAATTCTATAGCATTTAACCTGTTTTATAGTAACTTACATTTCGATACTAAAATAAGTTATTTCAGGCGTCAACACTTCTTTTATACTGACATATAGTCATGATTTATTTTAATATCGAAATTTAAGTTACTAATCTAATAGGTCAAATAGGTAATGTTACAGAATAATCTTTTAGTTGGTAATGGATTATTCCTTAATATCGATAAGTCGATAAAATAGTTTGGTCAATCCCTCTGACAGTTAGATTTTCGCTATGAAAATTCCGCTCCTTGATTATTACATAACACAACATAAAAATTTGTTGCTCGTAAAGAATCCTCGAAGCACAATTCCTCGCGCTTGAACGCTGGTAATAATTTACAGGACAATTCAAAGAACTCGTAAATTCGCCAAAACATAACCACCGATCCATAACATATCGGGAAAGTAATCAATTTGATTTCATGGGCGTTTCGTTCGATGAATCGAGAATGGCCCGCAAAGTGCTAATTCGGACCACCTCAGAAGAAACTGGACCAAAACTCGACGTAATTTGAGCCAAATGATTGCCACAATTTGATACAATTGCTGTACCCCTACCGCGAACTTCGAATATCATGAATCCGTCTCTGTTGCACCTATTACGTTTTTGTTCGAGTGATAGAGATAGATGCCCGAACTTCACGATTTTCGAGATTCGGTAGGCCTACTGGTGAACAACTGTTATTTCGTGGAATGGTTAAAATTATACCAAATGTCAACTGGTTGTGTCAAATTGTGGGTCTGATGCCGTTTTTCTTACTGAAATAATTACAATTCTAAAGCAATGTTGAGATACTAGTAGTAGAGTAGTACGAGGCTCTTATCGTTTTTAGATTTGTCAGAGAGCTATAAAATTAATAAGGTATCATTGTTTAAATGGACCAAATTGTTTTATATGTATTTAGGTTTTCCTTATTATCAAAGCAGTAGTGGGATTCCCCTTTTTTATTTATAAAAATTAGTGCACATTGTTTTAAATAATGTGCATGTATAATGTGGATTGTTTAATTGTGAGTAACATAACAATATTTTATTTATTTTCGGCTTTTGACTATGTGGATAAAATATGCTATTTTTGATGTTTATTCGTAAGTTTATTTTCTATAAATCTGTATATAATTGCTTTTGTGTAGCTGAATTTTATTTAAATTAATATATATGTGAAATATTCTGATAAGACACGCATCTGGCTAAACAATAAATCATATTGGTCTTATTAGTCATATGGTAATACGAAATAATTAAGTAATTAATAACACCAGCAACAATCAATTTAGTACAGTTTCGTACTTGCATCACATATGTACGAAATCGAAAGTAAACATTTATAATACTAAGCCTCGTTTACGCGCGTTAGATTAATGACTAGCCATTAGTCAAGTTCAAGTAGATAGTCAAGTAGATACTTTATTTATTTCTCTACAGTTCATTACGAAGTGTTTTGCATTTAATTTTTATATGTTGGTAATTAAGCTTGTAGTTATTGATACATACAGCTATGTATTTATTATACTCGTAGTTATTAAGTTCGTAGATTAAGTGGTAAGATTTTATTTATTGGGCTAATTTGATTTGGGTAAAAAACAAGATTTGGACATGTTTTTGCTTTTAAATTGAGATTAATGGGTGCGTGAACAGGTCATTCCTTATTGCTTTTTTAATTTGAATTAGTTCTTTAAGTTTAAAAAGTTACTTTATACGATTTATTCTTACATCCGGTCAGATGCGCATTAAATACCTACTATGTTACTTAGTTGATATATTATATACATTACATGTATTTAATGGATACATGTCTAAATTTTTTCAAGCCAGAACTTTTTTGGAAAGTTTTTTGAAGCTTTCAAATACTCCATTTAGTTACGATAGTATGATAAGGAAACGAATAGAAATGACGGTTTTAAGATAAATCACATGGGTGGTCACTGGTCAGTTAACCCTTTAAATTCATTGAACATTTAAGAAATAAAGTTTTGGTAAATTGCACATTATTCGTGAAATAAAACTATGAAAACTGATAAACTCGCGTATATTAATTAATTATGACTTCATCCCGACGTTTCGAACACTTTACAGGGTTCGTGGTCTGCGGGCGACTGACCACGTCCAACCGTCCGACTGACCAGTTAATGATAATACGCGAGTTTATCCGTTTTCATAGTTTTATTTCATGTGTGATCCTCGCGGTAATCGAAGAAAATATTTTGCACATTCTAGTCAATGATTGTATCATAGCTGCACAAGTCGCAATCAAACACATTAAAGAAAAGCACTCAGACTTTTTATAGGTACAATAAAACTGGCATTCAAGTACAATTACGATTCACTGAAAGTGTCAAACCCAAGTCCAATTCAAGTCGATTTTTACGTTTGAATTTAGCCTCACAGTGGTTGGGTTAAGCCGCGCCTGTGCACCGTTTACATTATGCCACTATACTCGCGCGTAAATTGTCATTACCCTAATCACTGGCCATTCGATGGGTCGCTTCAATCGATTTTTAAATCGAGTCAGGGCTGTCGAAAATGAATTGAATGTGATTTTAAGTATTATCAAGATTTCCACAAGTTATAAAATAGGTACTAATTTATTTAGAAATTCGTGTACGTTGGTGAAAACTTAAATATCGTTTTTTTATAATTTTTAATTTAAATACTTTTATATCATTTTTTATTAAATAGTTAATGGCTACTTAGTTTGCCATTTTTTGTCATAATTCGAACGCTAAGAGCCAACACCTAAGAAGGTAGGTAAACTGTTTAAAATTTTTCGATTGTTTTAACAGTTTAAACGCAGTAGGTAATAACTATTTAATCACTTTACCTATCTTAATCATTGTCATAAATCAAACGCGAATTAAACTTTTGTTTGGCAGCTTACGCTAAAAGACTTTTGTACGTAATGTCCTGTAAGAGTCTATTTTACCATTACCGAATAAAATGCATCTGTCAGATAAAAGGCCATTTGTCCTTTTCTTTTGTATACCTGGAGAAAAGGTTAGCGATAATTTTTATCTCACAGATATATTTATCCAGAGATTACGTTACACTTTTACCTTCTTACAAATTTTTTTAATCGACAACCCTGTGCCTACACGGTTTGACACGTCTCAACGGTCCATACGTTGTGAAATCTATTTGCCTCTTCGTTTTTAAATGGCCCTACTTTACCATATTCAACCAACTCGACTTGATCGTCGGATTTTAGATGTTATAAACGGATCATAGTACTGGAGTAAAACTAGACGTATTTTTTTATCATGTTTTATGTGAAATCAAGTTGAGCAAGTGATGCGTTTTTATTTTCCCAGCCCGATTTTTTACGTCGTTATTCGACAAGTTAAGGCACTTGAAATGTATGGGCATGCATTGCTGCCACATGCCTTTGCTTTCCGCACAGCAGGCCTAGCCAAGACGCCATGCTGCAATCGTATCACTGAAAAAAATATTTACCAAAGTGACTTAGGTTGGCCATATTACGAGGAAACTTTGATATATGTAACAAATCCTTGCTATCAAATTTACAAAACTAAAAACGTTGAAGTCGGTACCAGAGTTCTGGTTAAATCAACAAAGAACATTGTACATTATACCAAACAACTGGTGAAATCAACAAAAAACTGGTGTAATCAACCAAATTAATTTAGTAGAAAGCCAACATAAAAAGTTTGGTAAAATCAAATAAAAATTTGTGATAGGACCCAATCAACCTTAATTTCCGGTTAGAATTACGCAAGATCTGATAAATCCAACTTAGCATTTTTTTTCAGTGTACGATAATTGACAAATAACGTAACCATAACAATGTATAGAAATGGTCACGTGACATTTCGTACGAATCTGTCATCTCATACATTAATTACTTATTGCTTATCGTATATAATTTCAGAATAGCCTCTTTTCTAGGCCTGCTGTATAGTTGACCCTGCAGCACACCCGTTCCGTCAACGTAGGCTTACTAGCTCCGCCCTAGCACACCAATATAGCCAAAAGGTCATTGGACTGGGGCCACTAACTTTTTGGTATCCCATTGGGTCTGCAGCTCGGCTGCCCGCTGGAGTGACGCAGTAGAATGCTCATAGCGATCCTGCATCACTCCCTCAAAAGCGGAGCACTCGTTGGGTTTTTAGACGGTAGTGGAGGTCAATGCTCCATAGTGCGTCATACCTGTCTCACGACAGGATGCGTAAAAGCATTTTCCCAACGTAAAAAAAAGGCCTGCCGTATAGTAATAATACAGATAGAAATTGTTCAGATAGGTCAACCCTTGCATGCAAATGGAAAGCTTTTCCGCGTTAAGAAAATTATCTTCTAGCATGTCCTGACCAGAATACGATAAGGAATCAGACCTTAAAACGAATGACTATTTTTTTAACATTCTATAAAAGGTTTACGATATTGATATGAGCGTAAAAACGGCAGGCTTCTTAGACTACATTAACGCCATTTTCAACATGCAACTGATAGCCATACGGTCATACACGTTTTTAAGTTGTCAAAGGCGTGCGATATGTTAAGCCATCTGACGTGGGTGACATACAAACTGGAATGATTATCGATGTAGTCTGATGGCAACCTTACCGTGACAGAAGAAATAGTATAAAAATAAGTAATCGTACATTTTTACGAAGAAATTCCTTAAGGCCCATTCTTTTCAAAGTTTTACCCCTCACTTTTTTGTAACATAGGTATTTATAACATTGAGTGGAAAATTTGAAATTATATACCTAAAAACATATGATTTCTAATTTTAAAATATATGATTTCTAATTTTCTACTCAAAAAAAATCTCCTATCAGGTTCGAAAGGCTCGCGATTTTGAATGAAAGTCATAATATTAAAACGAAGGTGGGACAACTTGACCCTTATATGAAAATTGTGTATTGTAATAGAATAGGTCACATTATTAAATATTAGACATTAACGTTGCACATATAGACATAATTGACATACCATTTTCTTCAAAGGTATTATGTTATACTATAACTCAAAATTAAAGCAACTTTTTAAACTTATCTCAATAAATTCACGGAAAAAAACCTTAATTATACGGCGAATGATGATTATCATCAGCTAATCCCTTTGAATTAAATGATTAAAATAGAGACATATATTATATATTATTGATAGAAATTATTACAACATAGAAATATGCTCTAAAAGCTCAGCCATAGTTAATTGTTACCATCCACCATCGTCTGAAAATTGCAGCGCATACATTTTATTTCAATAAAAAAAATTGCATGATTTCGATTAAAAAATCAATACACAGATCAGTAAAACCTCATCGAACATCAAGTACATTGACCTATAAATCCACTTATACTTACATAACAACCTACCCCACGAATAACAATTCGAAATAAGTATTTGTAGCGCGTGCTTTGCCGTCATCGATGTCTTTAATTATAACACCAATAGTCCTAAACGATTATGCACCTTATCTGTTTCAACTTATGTCTTATATTGTACTTTAAAGATTTAAACTGTATCAAGTTTTCTTGATGCTGTAGTAGACTTTATTCTGGTAGACTGAAGTTGACATTTGCTTGTTTTTTTTAAATCGGTATTTACGTAGTTTGTTTCAAATCATGGGACGCTTATGGGCTGCCGAAGTGTGTGGATCTAGTTTAAGTCGATACTGATCGTAATAATCTGTGATTCGAATTTGAAATTTCTAAACCGTTTAAGGTCAAACCGTTTGATGGGTATGATGGTCGTGTAGTAGTGTTTTTGTGACTGAAATAAAACATGAGGTTGTTTATATACGTTTTGTAATGATTTGTTCTGAAAATAGATGGATGTCGAGAAACATTTGAATGTGAATAACATATCCAAGTAAGCCTGAAAATATTGAAGTTGTTACAGTTAGATTAGGTTAGTTAGGTTTAATTGATGTACCTATTTGACTATACTGCAGTTACAGTTGCAACGTGAAATATTATACTATTTTACTTTAATATAGCTCCGTACATATACTTTTTATAACAGTACAATTAATACGGGTTATAGATTTGTAAACTAATAAAATAACGTCTCAAATTAATGACTTTATTCAAAATAATAGTAATAAAACTATGCTGGTCTCCGTATAAGAAAATCCCTAACATCAATTATTTGTAGGTAGTCAAAAAACTACAATAAATATCTAGTCAAGAATGCTGTAAGCTGAAAAGTGTTATAAATGCATAACCTAACATAAGTTTTGTCTCAAACCTCTTTCAACGTTTTTCACGTTTCATAAAATTTGATCAACTTATTGAAAAGCCGTAACTAATCCAACTTAAAACAAATGTTAAACATTTAATAATTGCATAACTAAGCTGGATTCATAATATTTATTTAAATCCTGTGTTAATTAAAAAGTCATAACTTTGGCAATAAAATTTTATACCCGGCACAGCATTTCTTCTACATTCCTATTTATATGACTTTTATATGGCTTGATACGATTGTATGGGTTACCTACAAAGCTTATTAATTTACATGATCAAATTGTGTATGTCGCTGCTCATAATCTAAGCTTAGACCACTATTTATGATAATTATTGACATTGTTAAGGGTACAGTTTTATTAGGGTTGTATAAAAGCATATTTATTTTTAAGATTTCGTTACAGGTAACACTGAAAGTAGGGAAATCGAACTATACGAATGATTACGTCCATGACTGTTATGAATTAAATTGATTCGAGACATTCTGAAGTTTTGAAATAAAACAATATTTTATACATATTATCATATAACAAGATAGATCATAGATCATTAAGATCACCTGGAGACAGTGGATGCTACTCGCTTCCAACCAGTGTAAGTGGACGTCCAAAGGGGAAGCCTATGTTCGGCAGTGGAAGGCTTATGGCTGAAATGGTGATAATTAAAAAGTATTTTAAAATCATAATCAGTACCTAAAAGTTGTCTTCGAAATTTGACAGGATTAAAAATAAATCTTACCATGATGTAGGTATTATACTTACAAACTTAATTGTGGTGGATCATTCCATGTGAATAAACATGTCACGAAAAATTTAAAAAAAAAATAGTCACACACCATTTAATTTGGTCAAGATGACATCGAAACGTACCCTACGTAGCCAAGAAGCCAATGGCTAATGCTCATTTATGAATCGTGAACGAAAGGCGACAATAAGATAAGAAAGAGTATAACAAAGAGAGAAAACTACGATACGCTACAGGGCAATTCCATAAGAGTGTAATGAAAGTGACCTATTTCTCGCATGTTCATTTATTAGTTGTGCAAATTTTACTACTGTTATGTTTGGATACCAAAATATTACTTTTACACTTGGTTCATAAGAATCATAAGTAAATAAACAGCCGGTCAAATGGTCACTTTCATTACAGTTACATGGATTTACCCTACTGCGAGTTAGCGATTAGCTGCTTGGCTACGCACTCAAATCAGGATGCTTAGCCAAGTTGCCAATCGCTAACGCTTAGTAGCGTATCGTAGTTTTCCCTCTCTGTCACTCTTTCATATTAGTACGATAAAGACAGTTAGCTGCCTTTCGCTTACGATTGACGATTAAGCTTGGCAACTTGTCTAACACTTGGCAACAGTAGCCGTACCATGAGTTGGAAAGTAAAGGATACTTTAGGTTTTTCTCGATACGTAATGCGTTCTTTTGCGATCGTACTGACATATTGGAGCGAGCGCGATAGCCTGCTTTATGTGTCGAGAAAAACCTAACGTTACCGATACTTGCAAAGTCATGGTACGGCTACTATTCCATAAAACACTATCGACATATTACCTAGATCAAGTCCGATCAATATCGCAATAATTCAATCATCGACCCTTTGCAATATTGATGCCAATCTTTCTTTGAAGCCTTCCTTACTTATAAGGTCGTTTTTTGCTCGTATGCTTAGATTTATTGAGAGTGAATAGTTATTTGTAGATTCGTAACAAGGGGGATTATAATACAATGTGTACGCGCATCGGGCAGTGACGTCGGCACGGTTGAAAGGCGCGGTCAACGTTGAATCCTTTGGCGGTAGGGTTGCTATGATTTAGTTATAGCATAATGATCATCATCATCAAATAGACGTCCACTAGGTACTGAACATAGGCTTCACTCACTGATTGCCACAATAAACGGTCCTGCGCCACCGGTATCGAACGGACTCCTGCAACCTTCACCAGGTCAAATTTTTCGCCAATTTTGAGAATGTTCAGAAATATGCGCATTTTATAATCATCAGTTTACATCAGTCGGACGTTGGACGAAGGTTTATCTATAGTATATGTACTTATGGATGACGTATTGGAAGGTAAATATGCCCGTAATCTTCACGCAGTAGTGTGCCCACTATGATGAAGCTTATCATAAAAACATATATTTGTCAGCCTCCGTAGCCTATTTGATAGTGATCCTACCTACGAAGCCGGAGATTCCGGGTTCAAATCCCGGCGAGGGCATTATTTGTGTATTTATTTATCACAAATATTTGTTCCTTGGTCATGGCTGTGTATGTATGTATTTAAGTATATATATGTAACTATCTATTATATATATTGTCGCTTGGTACCCACAACACCAGCCTTAATGGTGCTTACCGTGGGACTAGGTCGATTTGTGTGTGATGTCCCAAGATATTTATTATTATTTATTATATATAATTTAATGATAAAATGGTCAGTGACACTTCGATCCCCTATTCGACTCTTACAACACCCGCAGAAAAAGTTTGAGTGGCATCAAATGTATTCTTATTGCCGTTACCATACGGCCTTCTATAAGGCTGCTAAGGGTGAAGACACATATCAGCAATCGTACGTATTTTGTCTTATGAATATTGTCCGTTTAGTATGAAATGTGTAAGCATGCGTACGTTGCTGCCGCGATTTGGGCTTTACTTTTCACATACGATCAGGTGGAGTGGAGCCACTTTGTTGTGCCAACATAAAAAAAATATATATATAGTTACTATAGATAAAATGCGTACGCATGCTGATAAATATGTCTTCACCCTAAACAGCTCCTGTAAATCCTTTCCGAAGTCTATTTAAGTGAGATACCCGGTAGCTGTCCAGGATGGTAATCTATGGGACCAATATATATTCGTACCAGCCTCCGGCCCTAAATACTTTCTAATAAAGGCATTAGCCTGTAAACAGGGATATATGGCTCCTAAGGCACCATTTACACTGATAAATGTAATTGGATGCCAGTTGAGCTAGGAACTGTCGGTTGTGGTATGTGTGATTGAGAATTTATAGGGGTAGCCGCTGCTGGGCGTTTTTAAAAACCGTTGTCGAAATCACCTTGTTATTTAATTTGGTCAAGTTTAGGCTAATTCGACTCAGAATCACGAGCTCATTCGATTTTCTTAGGAAAAAAAATATGTCCCATAATTTTCACACAGTTTTCATTCCTTCCATTACGCTACTGCCTTTGAACATCTATGAAAAAACGGTCTCGTAATGGAAAAAAACATTTTGGGACATTTATTTTTCTCCTATGAAAGAGCTCGTGATCCTGAGATTCCTGAGTAGAACAAGCCCAAACCTGTCCGAATTAACAAGGTGATTTCAACAACGGTTTGTGAAAACGCCCTGCTACAGAAAAAATCATTCTCATTTATTGCCAACAATATTAAGTAAAGATACGTTAGAATCTGGAATGCGTTGAAGTAATCTGTGATCTTTTTCAGCGAAAATTAAGATTTTTTAAATGTAAGCTGTACCTAGAGTATTCACCCTTGGGGTGCGTTCGTTTCGTTATAAACTAGAAAAAAATGGTAGAAAAGAAACAGTGTCTAATGGATAAAGGATGTATCATACGATGAATGTTTGTTTATAGATGAGGGTATTGCAAAAAAATCTAAAAAAACTGATTCTCTACATGCGAGTGAGAATCTGGTTTTTAGAATTTTTGCACTTGACTTTATTGGTTCTTACACAGAGTCAGATTTTCGATTTTTTAAAGTCATTTTAACGTGTCCAATCTCTCAGCGCACAACGAAAGAGAGTTATTATTATCTTTCGTTCGTGAATGTTATGGCTTTCGGTAGCGAATTGTGGCTTAATAAATAATTATATGCAGAAGCACTGAAGCGTTTATCGTAGGCATAAAGCACTCCAAAGGATTTATTTCTGTTGGAAAGACAAATTTATACTAGTTGTTTACTTATAAATAAATTGCCTTGGGAATAAGGCTTTATAAAATGAATTAAATAAATATGCAAATATTTGGGGACACCTCATACAGGTAGACCTCCGAGACTTACCAGAACCTCCGATTTCGTCAGTAGCGTACAAATTACTGCCAACAAGGCTACGGAAGCCATTTCAATCAAATCATTCTCTTTTCCTTGAAATATCTATTTTTAGCGAAAAGCTTATATACTTTCATGGTAAAAGCTAGAAATCGTTTAAGCAAATGTAGAAACCTCATCCCTAGCACGCGTGCATTACTAGTCGGCGCACGCGTCGTTTTCACGTCAAACAAACTACGATCAACTCCTGCGCATCCATAGCAAATTCAGCCTTACTTCATTAGCTACAAAGCGTGTTATTGCGTGAAGAAATTCCTGGAAAACTAGTAGGGATATTTGACGTAAAGGTAACGTTTTCTTTAAAGTTATGGGTTTGTTTGTGTAGGTAATGGAGTAAACAGTTTAGTGTTGCTGATTTTATGAATTAGTACATTTTGGTGTGCGGAATGTTTGTGCCGTTGTGTTTATGATGTGCGCAGTTAGTTCGTATGATATAAATGAGTGGGTGTCCTTGTTATTCCAATGAAGGTAGCATCGGCGTGAT